>JAVCKZ010088275.1:0-11983 GCA_034780755.1 Lepetodrilus elevatus
TTAGAAATATACTTTAACCTTAGAGCTGAATAAAATGGACACATTAAAATGAAGTGGTACTCATCTTCAACTTCGAGTAAGTTACAAAACAAACAATGTGTGTGTGTGTGTGTGTGTGTGTGTGCGTGTGTATATGTGTGTGTGCGTGCGTGTGTGTGTGTATGTGTGCGTGCGTGTATGTGTGGGTGTGCATGCAATTAGGATTATGTATTTAACATATTTTTACATGTTTCATTATTTTCGTTTTGTTTTGTATTATACATTTCAATTACATTTGGAAGCATAACAGCTTCATGGCATAATTACAATTCCTGTATTCTATTCTGATAATAGTTTCATCGCAAATGAATGAAAGATTCCCGTAGTGACGTTAAACTTTATAATCAATCACTGATAATAGTCTTACTTCGTTTTTAGTTATCTATTAAACCAAAAATAATGATCTCATCATTTGAAATGGAAAACATGGAACTGTTCGCACTTCTAAAAGTTATCCATATAATATTCATTACGAATATCGTTTTAAACGAATTGCATGTTAGAAACAATCAAAATATCGCTGGAATATTGTCGAAAGATTTGAAAATGAAAATTCTCATGACGCAATTCCAATAACCAATTGAACTGAACTGACCAAGCATGAACACTAACCATTGGACGGAACAGTGGGGTGCCATCTAAATTGGACAAGAAAGGTTGAAATGAGTGGATCTTGAACTAGTAACACATTTCTAGATGGCCACGTTGCAACCACCAGTCTTGTAGTAGTTGAATCAGAACCATTTTTCAAGAGCACAGCATGACTGCGAAGTCTTCTGTAGACACCGTACTACAAGACAATCAATTGTAGATACCTTCTTTTGTTCATAGCGAAACGCCTAGTTATGTGATTGTTCCACATTTCGTCTGTTGTGACTACCTACAGCAGCCTGGAAGACAACCAAAATACTCGATAATAAGATTGTATTGAAAGTATGTCGCGGGTTCCAGTTACGTACAAGTAGACCACCAATTTCACCCGTCGACCCCGAGCATCTGTCTATACCCACGTACCCTTCTTACGAAGCAATAAATCAGTTATTTAGAACTGGTCAACCCTTATCCTTAATGAACCTTACTTTCATGTCAAGAAATGTTATTACCGGTAGTCCACAAATCCACAACCATGTCATCTTCTGCAATACCGGTAATACTAGCATGGCGTAGGTCACGGTTTACATCCCTTTCGTAAAACACGACACTTTCGTGAAAAGCGGGATTAACTAACCACACCGACGATGACCTTTATGCAACTTTTTCCTGTTCTTACAATACTAATATATACAATATATTCTGATACCCGTCTTACCAATTTAATCATTATCATTCTTAATATTTCTTTCTTCTCTCCCCATCTTTTCTTTCCCTTCTCTTGGAGCGGTTTTCATTTAAGTTGTAATAACTTGTAACCTATTTCGTCTTGAATAAAATATGTTTAAACTAAAAGAAAACAATTTAATTAACTTTAATTACTGTTGAAGAATTCTTGTTAACTTTTCTTTGTTCTATCAACAATAAACCCACGCATAACTCCATGAATGCGACTTGAACAATACTTTTACCCATTTAAAAGAGAGTATGTTATTTTATCTGCAATACTGAGCCTTGTGTTCTCGAAACTTCGTAAGTCCTAAGAGGTTAGTGAGTACTAAGAATTTGCCTAACTGGGTTTCTGCTTATGTTGATCTATTCTCACTAAGAATTTCTTAGCTAAGAAGTTTAGAGAATATTGGCCCCGTATTACAATCATATATATTGTACATAACACTCGAACGTATTGGCTTCGAAAAGACTTTTCAAAATTAAAAATCCTACTCTGAAACCGATATTGTATAGTATATATATACAGTCCACGTTTAAATGGTCTCGTAAATGTACAATTGTCGGGTATTACCTCGGAAAGGAACAGTTTAATTACGATTGCTAAACTAGTTCCGATGTTGCGTGTCTACAACTAGTTGCGGGTTAAATCACGCTAGAAGCTTGTAAGTCCTAGTTCTCATGACGGCATTAAGAGCTGTTGTCACACATACTGGTGGCAAATTGGATAGTGCGTGATAATATGTGAAAACATCAGCTGAGACTTTCCTGGAAGTATATGGACGTGAAACCAGGATGTGTAAAATCAACATAATAGGTAATAACACTGACATAACGAAAACTAGTACAATATGCAACACTAACATAATATGTAAAGTACCAGTATTTAAATGGATACTTAAAATATGTAAGATTATCTAGCCAAATGTTGGGTGTTTTTTTACCTTTCACCAAACGGGTATCATTTCATGTTGCTAATAAAGTTATCTAATGTACAGATCTAGAATGGTGTGTATAAACAAGTGTAGACTGCTAATAGATTCGTATACGAACCTAACATTGTATGCTGGAACAACTATGACGTGCTAATACATTCACTTACCACCTAGATCATTGAGTTGAAAGGACAGTGAACTGCTGATAATAGTACTCAAAAGATATGGTAAGATACAATGTAGAAGGAAGTGAAATTATCTTCATAGCCGCTCGCTGTAATTGTAGCTCGCTGATATTTCAATGTCACAATGCAGGGTTACAACGTATGAAGAAAGGTCTTATGTCATGTCATTCTACCTAGTGTTTTAGTATGCCCGTGTTGATAACAAGACTTAAGTTAACGCTGATATATATCTTCATTACCAATGAGTGAAACAAACATGATGTTTGCGTGTCCAAACCTGAAAGTAGGACATAATGGCTAGAACCATATGTGACCTACACTACAGAGCGATGCCGACACCGGCCAACATTCTGACAGATGTCTAGCTGAATAGTCTACTGATATTGGTCTACTGAAATGGTCTACTAAAATGGTCTACTGAAATGGCTACGGCAATATGACCAGACACTGCACGAAGTAATATTCCGCTCACATGATCTCATCAACTATGATTGCATCTCATTTGACATTACTGGGGTTGGGGTAAATTAGAACATTCCTATGAACATATAAACTATCGTCTACGAATAGAGTAGTCCTAGCGGTCATTTATATTTTTCGTTTTGGGGAAAATATACCTTGCTGCTGCAACTAGTTTGACGTATTTTCAATCAGGTACTTTGACGATTCCAAACAGATAAAACTAGTTTTACAAATAGTATTTTGTTATGAAATACCTCTCCAGTGGTATTGAAAATACGATATGTCTGGTATATATGCTTAGTATCATTAATCATATTAGTAGGATACCGAACCATATCACCACATCATCATCGTCGTCATCGTCATCATCATCATCATCATTACAACGCGCTGCAACGCAAATCTATCAAGAGTGTTTAAAATATTTATTTTTGAGATTTCCTTTTGGCGAGTGCATAAACATAGCTAATCGATAGTTACTCGAGTGTTTGACAGCATAATTAATCCGTCGAGAAGACGATAAACCAGGTTGTTGTTTCTCTTGGCGCCCACCATGTGACTCCTGGGTGACCCCAGCATGTATTGGACAAGAAAAACTATACGATGCTCACCCTTCTTCATCTGGTATAGTGTTGACGTGGCACCGTGCATTGCGTCATTACAAAGACGTGTTGTCTGGACAATGTATTACGTCGTGTTTAAGAATGGGCACGAAACAAAACAGATTGTGTAAAAAGAATAGACGCCTTTAGGTGAAGTTTTTAACGAAGAGCAGTTTATCTACTAGTATAATAAAGAATACACGGGTTAATGTCCAACAAAACAATTTCTGGGCTAACAAACCTATGATAATATATTATCTGCCAGTTTTAAATACCATTTTCGTGTTCACGCTGCAAACTATTTTAGGACTCCACGTTTTGTATCCTTGAATATTGGAATGAAAACATCGTTAAAATAGGCAAAACGTATTATTTATTAACTTCAATTGGTTGACTCGGAAACGATCGCCGATAACAGTAAGTGCTCATACAAACATATAACGTAGAACCATTTCCGTAAAAACACCTAGATCATTAGGAATAGTCCAAAAGACTAAACAAAATATACTCAGGTCGATAAAATAGAAGTACCCATGATATTATAGTCGCGAATGATACGTGATAGCTCATTTAAGCATGTTCTAATCTATGGAACATGCTATATGTTTCATATATATCAAAGACAAGTACGAGAAAACACAATGGTAAGCCATATTCATCATTTTCAGATTTCTATTTTTTATTTTTTTAGACACTACGGATTTAACTATATGAATGTTCCAGCTGGTAGCTAGCACCTGAGAGGAAAATGAAAGCACAGCCTTGCATAGTTCCCGTGGACATAATGGCGCCACTCTACGTTCTCCAACTGTCTAAGATTACCAGAATTGTATAGTCTAGAGTCTACCTCCCACATTTACTAAAGATTAGTCTCTAGATCACGTTCGAGAGTCACGTCCAAACTACAGGGGTGCGTTCAAGCTAGAATACGTATTGATATGTATTGCTATGTATTGCTACAGAAGCCGTTCAGCAGCACGCGTAGCAATACGTATTAATACTTTTCACTACGGGTCTGGAGGCCGTGCGCTGTGTAGGAAAAGCAATACGCACGAAGCCGTTCAACGAGCAATACATGTAGAGAAAAGTATTGTATTCATGTATTCTAGCTTGAACGCACCCCTGATTCACATTCTCAACTCCATGAGAATCATAGTATTCACTTGAATTGAAATTGAGGTCATATTCTGGTTTATATTTGTGATAAAAAGTCACATGTGTTACATTTTATAATGTGCGTGAAGTACAGTAATCTTGAAACCAGATCTACAAATCAATTTTAAGATAAATGAAAAGAAATTAAAATAATATATAATTTATAATTTATATTATTTATGGGTTTTGTAAATTGTCAATATGTCTTTTAGGAAATGCACTATTGGAAAGGCGTATGTTGCCAAAATGATAGGTTGAGAAGGCATCCAACTACACTTGACGGATATCTGGTAAATGTATTTATTAATATTCAAATTCATACACTTCTCATTGCAGATGCTTTACAAGCAGGTGCATCCCAGTTTGAAGCCAGTGCTGGCAAACTTAAACGAAAATATTGGTGGAAGAACTGTAAGGTAAGCGATGGCTATATACACACGATCGTCAATATTTAGTGTGAGGTCACAAACATTTATAAAATAATTTACCATAGATAGGATGTGCCAATCTGTATTGTGGCAATGCAGATATTATCTTTGGTCTTGTCAGTTCCTCTTCGCAAATTGTTGAAAGATTCCCGCAGCGACATTAAACTCTATATTATTATTTGGCATGAAATACATTGACCCCCCCCCCCTATTTCGTAGATTATCTTGGTAAATACTTCATGGAATGAAAAACAAAAAAAAATCTTATTCTACCTAACCAAAATTTAAAAAAATAAAATATTGCACCAGTAATAAAAAAAATCTGTTCGAAAAGAAACGGGTAGAAAGGCTTGATTTGCACGTGCTGATGCTCTTCACATACCCGTACGTGCAAATTTAGCCTACGGTATTTGTCTGTTCATTCTTTCAAACGTCGCCCCTCTGCATAAAATAATACTTAGTCAAAATATTTGGTGATCGTTATATAAACAGAATTTTTATTACCGGTGCAATATTATTTATTTTTGGTTAGGTAGAATGAAATTAGAAAATGGAGTTTTTTTGTTTTTCATTCCATGAAGTATACCGAGATAATCTACGAAATGCTTTTCATGCCAAACTATAATTCATTCTATCAGTTCCGCCAGTGCTCGCGGGTTTACTGCAACATACAGCACTACGGATGGTTCACGTTTACTTCCTCCTGCCCTGAACTGTTAAGTGAACTGACAAGCCGTAATATAAGTGGAAGAATCTTCAAGATGGCTCTAAGCCCCAATTTAAAAACAAGTTGAAAACATGCCCCAACTTTGTTGGCAGATTAAAAAAGTAGAACATCATTTATTGCATTGTGTACATGCTGTTATATTGAATGAGATATCTCTTGACATAGTGATACCATGGTCTGTGTGAACATTTCAGATGTTGATAATACTGGGGTCGATTGTAGCTGTAATTATAATCATTATCATTGGTAAGTTCCGGGCCTTCATCTTCCACCTACGGAGGAGCCCTGAGTGTTGTTCTTTGCATAGTTTGTATGTATTTATGTTATTTTTTTGTTCACACTAGGTACTGTCTCGTGTTGTCCGTTATTGAATTGCATGCACATATGGTCATGTTTTCGAGAGAGGGGTCTTTCCAGAATTCCACATAATTTTAGTTTGCGATTTTCGTTATTCTGCTTTGTAAATGCTGGTGAATTGGCTCTAGCCATGACAAATAAATTAATAAATGAATAAAAACTAAAAATATATAAGAATTTAAAAATAAAAAATAATAATCTTCAGAAATTTTGGTTAATTTTGGATATCATCATGAAAACAGGACCATTTGCTGTTGTAGTACTTCAGTTAATGATGTATTTGATTTCAGCCTCACAGGGTTTCTCTGAACGTGCAATCCTGCGTCCCATACGTAAAGAAAAGTTTGGATGCATGAATATTCTGCTACGCATCCTATCCTGCTATCGTCGCAACTGGGTGAAAGATTCCCGCAGCGAATTTAAACTCCATATTCACTCGCTCACCTATCCTGCTATTAATACAAATTATTTACAACTTGAAATTCATTTGTTATTGTATTTCTAAATTTGTTACAATGAGACTCATTATTAAAAATAATTCATAAAATATCGACAGAATCGGCGATGGGACAAGCAAATATAAGGCTATGCACCTGCTGTATACAGTGTACCCTCGATATACCACAGAAGTTTGGGTCCATTACATGCCTCCTGCGTTATCATGGTTACAAGTAATGTAGGGCGACATTAGTCTGTATCATGACTTTAGAATAGTCTTCAACATTTATATTGACAGATTTGGTTGTCTGTCCACATGGTATAGACTTCGAACTACCAACCAAATCCAAATCTTCCAAGTGAAAACACAGCTGCTAGCACAGCAAATATAGTCGTGCTTCACGTTATTTCCCTGTCTCAGTGCATAAATAGCATGTAGACATTTTCCCAACATTATTTAAACTATGCACAGACATATTTCCTGCTTTAAAATTCAGACAAATTTGTGTCACAACTTGTTGTTTTTGACGCGGTTTGTCTTTATGAAATATGAACATAGCATTGTTTAATCATATAGGTGTATATATTAAATATTATCAGCATTTCTTTAGAATTCTTTATATTAAATGAAATAGATGAAAATAACTAAAATATAAATGTGGTCCATGTGATGTCTGACACCATGTTTTATCCGAATACGCGGTTCATTGAAGGGTGTTATATTAGGGGTGCACTGTATATCTAGGTAAAGGCAAGCAACACTTCTGATCGCAAATAAAACAAGGCAAGTGAAGCGCAATCTATTTATAAAAGCTATATAATAATGTATACACATAAACGTGTATTTGGCTTAATAATTCAGTAAAAATATGGGACTCGTTTTCTAATTCGGGATGCAAAAAGTATATCACTGTGCGTCCCTGGGACTCCCAAAACTTGCACCCTCAGTGAAAGCCTGGCATCAGCACTGTTGTCATGACAGCACAGTTACATTTCGTTGTCGCATTCCGTTTCCTCCCCACTGACAGTGTTGTTGTTATACTATGTTTTTATTTTTAGTATTTATGTTTGTGTTTTTGCAGATGTGGCTTATTCTAATTTCGGTCATTGTTGTGATAATCATTATAATCGTCGGTAAGTGTAATTCAGAAATAATTCTGGGGTAATGCGGTGTTGATATATATATATTCTTGAAGTGATCTAATACCTTAGTTTTCATTGCAATTTAATCGTCTCAAACGGGTGAAAGATTCCTACAGCGACGTTAATCTCCATAATCACTCACTCTCTCGTTGCGAAACTTATCAAATCTTGTTTACTAATTATTACTTATGATGGTGAGTTTTGTTGTGTTGTACAATTGGTGTTTTTCTTTCTTTTCAATGTTTACCTGCATGTTTTAAAAACATGTTTGCCTGTTGACGGTTGTGCCTCGTCTGTTTGGACTGCAATTATGAACTTAGGCTATTAAATGGATCCACAATTTTACATTTCTTAATTTAAAAAAAAAATGGGATATTAACAGGCCTATTTTATTTATTTATGTATTTTATTTTGATATAATGGACCGATCAATCTCGGTATCATTTCAAAGATGTTGTCACTATAGCTAGTTCATAGAAGTCGTCGTGTGATACAATAGCTATCATGATACCTGTTGGGCACTTTGCAATCTTAGCGGTGAGAGAATTTCTATTGTGACCAACCATCCGTAACCAACTATTGTAGCATTGTTGTCGGTAACAAACGATGGTAGCATTGTTGTTGGTAACCAACCATCCATAACAAATGGTAGCATTGTTATCTGTAACCAACTCAGCAGTAACCAACAATGGTAGCATTGTTGTCAGTAACCAGTCATTGGTAACCAGCAATGGTAGCATTGTTGTCAGTAACCAGTCACCGGTAACCAGCAATGGTAGCATTGTCAGTAACCAGTCATTGGTAACCAGCAATGGTAGCATTGTTGTCAGTAACCAGTCATCGGTAACCAACAATGGTAGCATTGTTGTCAGTAACCAGTCATCGGTAACCAACAATGGTAGCATTGCTCAGTGAGGGTGTAGGGGGGGATCTCATGGTCTGTAACCTAACCAATCAATGGCGGCATATGATGACACGCCTCCCACGGGTAAGAATGCAAAGTTCCCCATGGGTAATATGTTAAATATATAGCGTCCTTTGGATGTCACACAATGAGACTTTAGCACTCACATGTATCTATAAACCTTCTGTCTGTCTCTCTCCTGGCTTAGACACACCTCTCTATGTTGTTCCCTGTCACTTTAAGTTACAGAAAGGTTTAGTAAATGGCTGTTTTGTGAAATTGGTTCATGTAATGGATTGGACTTGTATTTGTTTAGGACATTTTGGCTTAAAATGAATTGAGTCAAATTATCTTATATTGATTTCAAATACTAGTACAAGAATATGTTTTCTTCATTATGACAAAAGATACTTTTAACATTGTTCCAAATTTCTTTTCTATCTATTCTTGTATTTTTGTAGTACTAGATGTAGTGAAAATCTTTATGTTTACACACATACATATATATTTATGCACGAAGATTTGAATTATTTCTTCAGGTCAAATTTGAAGATGTTTAAATATTAATTAAGTGTTATCTAAAAATTTTGTCAATTTCGAATATACCATTGCATAAATTGCCATATATGTGTTAGATTTTGAAGTAGATGTCCACACATTGGTTTCAAGTACGAAAATTCACTAACATGAATATTTCATTATTTGCATATTTGATTATATTGCGAACTATGGATGAAATGTGGACCATTTGTGTGTGAATTCATTTCTACAATCATGTAGACTCTCGTAGCAAGCAGAATAGATTATTACTCGAGTGGTAAAAAGACGTGAACTAAATGTGGACTTTCTGCCTTTATGCTATCTACAGTGTGGGCCACCTCGTAATAAGAAGGTAGATTATGATGGAGTCGTCCTGTAGCCTAGATATACTGTCTGTGTCGTCTTCAGATGGGGGTGGGGGGTGGAGTGATGTGTAACAATGCGCTTTGTGTTCCAGTTGTATCTGTATCAACGACAGTCCTATTAATATTATTACAACCATCTAGCTCTTGGATCTAAATCTCTTCTCAATATACAAGACTGTCACATATGGGTGAAAGATTCCCTCGGCGACGTAAAACAATAACTCATTCGCTCACTTCTCAATAAGGGCATTTATGATTGTCTTTGGCAAGCAGAAGGTTCTTTAACTGTGATTGCGGCCTCAATCGCTGCAGTCTGGTTTCTGATGCTATACATATGATATATTATATATGAAATGTATTCTGAACGTGGGATATGATATGATTTCTAAATTTTAGACTATGTCGCATATCTGCAATCACATTTTATTTTCTTCCTGTTCTCAACTAGAGATGCCCTAGAATGGCAAGGATAGAGTTAAAGTTATGCATTTTTAATATGAAAGAATTATATCTATAGATAGAATGGGCTAAAAATTAACACAATTAGTTGAGGTAGAAGCTATAGACTGAATGTATGAAATATATCTGTCTGTCTATCTACCGGTATCTATCTACAGCTTGTTGTATATATGATTGTCTAGATCCTGACATATAAGTTCAATGTCGTGTACTTGATATCGTAACTTGGCGAATGGCAGGCGGCGACACATACATGACGTACGCCAAGCAACTGGCTGTGATCACACGTCTGATTGGATGTTGTGCGGGCTGCCTGCCCTTGTTTTAGTCGTACACTGTGCTCTATCACCTACACAATGAAGACTCCTCACTTTTAACCCATTCCTAATACGCTTGGATTATTGACAAAATGTTTTCTTAATTGTCTGAAAATTTGAGGAAAATTATTATCTGCATGAAACCTCCCTGTTTGTTTATTTCAAGATTAAAATCACTGCTGTAGGCATCTGTAATTGTCATTTGCAAAAGGAAGGTTAAAATGGAGTTATCTATGAGGCCAATACACACAAACACACACAAATTGAGGGGAGTATCAGTTGGGCAGTCATTACCAGCCATGTTAAATGCAGCGTTTCACTAAAATTCTGAACCTTGAAACTAACTATTCTTTCTTTCTCTTTCCTCATGCTAATAGTCTATTTCACGATCTAAGGCTCAGGGTACATTTGCTTGTTTCTAATCTTTTGTCTTTGAATTTATTCTTGGAGTTAGCACTAAAACAGTATGGCATGAACAATCACCTTAGATGTATTGTTTTTTTCCCTTCTCTCCAATAGTATATAGACGATAGAGGTCCAAACTTAAGTTATTAACATTTTGTGTACCAGAGAACAATTATATAATGATCTCGTATCCACCAAGAGGCCATAGCGCTCTTGTGTTGATCTGCTGTGGTTAAAGTTACAATTATTTAAGACCGCTATTATTTCTTGGTAGATATGAGAACTTTGTGAAGTGATACTTAGAACACTTTTTTGATTTAGAATACAAATTCTGTCATTGTTTGCAGCAATATTGTTTTTATTCCAAATTGGTTCGACTCCAGAATGTGAAGGACATTTTTTAACCAACTTATCGAGAAAATTGTTAGTTTGTTTTTCATTGAGCTTATTTAAATTAACGTTCATGAATAGATAAATGTTAGAATATTTTGGTATGCAAGGTTGTCAGGTTAAATAATTCTTGGTTCAGTTCCACAGAACGATCGTTTTGCTACAAGGGTCGTATCTTATATATGTTAACTTGGCACGAATTTCGTAGTGATCAGGCCCAAAGATTATGAAACTTTTCTGAGTACGATTTCATGTAAAGTTTGAGCTTGAGCATAAAATCATACTCAAAAAGTTTGTAATCTCTGAGCCTGATCGTTTTGTGGAACTCAGGGTATTGTTTCTCGAAGCTCTCATATCTACTATGAGACCATAAGGACTCTCGTAGTCATCTCTAATACATGGGGATCGTGCACTTACGAGAGTGCTATGTAGGTCTCATAGTGGATATGAGAGCTTCGAGAAATTATACCCAGGCCTGTGGCTTAGTAGGTTAGTCTTAGAAATTGTTTTCATACTATCTTTCTATCTATCTATATCTAGCACGGTTTTATTAAAAATAATTTTGAGCCTGATGCACGAATTAAAAAGGGAAAATATCACTTTCATGTTCTCAGCTGAAATGTGCTGTGTTTTAGTATTCAAATATCTCTATTGAGAGCGCAATAATGTTTTCTTCAGCACTTACTAGGCAGAAATGAATGCATGGCATTAAATAGGTAGTTTGCACATATACCAGTTAGCTGCAGAACTGTAGCTATAAGATGCCCCGTTTACTATTTTGCTATCTATTCTGGCACCCTATAGCTACAGGG
>JAVCKZ010088297.1:0-11983 GCA_034780755.1 Lepetodrilus elevatus
ACACACACACACACACACACACACACACACACACACACACACACACACACACACACACACACACACACAATCACACAGCAGACAGGACGTAGAGATTGGGAACTACTTCAGAGGATCGTCAATGATAAGATTTATGCCGTCTTCATATTGGAATCTTTGCCCTCTTGCCACGACTGTTTTACCACGGTTTTGCGTTTAAGAACATGTCCATTACATTTTATTTACTTTCATTGAGTAGCCATAAACCAGTTGTCCCATCCTAAACGAGTTGTCCAGTCCGACATTGTTAAAGAGTATCACTTATCGATACCGTTATCTATCGATCTGATTGTGTTAATCAACTACTATACGTACACTACAGCAACTTCACGAAGTCAACCCGGGTTGTTGCCATTGACCACATGTCTGATGGTGTATTCATATTGACTACTATATTATTGCATCCTCGTGAGAAAGGGTTAACCAACTAAGCAATGGCAATGAGCATCAACGAAATGGTCGACCACTTTTAAATATCCTGTGGCAGGATTTAACAAAATATAGTATTCTGTAAATAAACATTCCTCTTAAAAACTGTCGATATGTACCGTGAATACATCTGGAGAGGCCTTTATCACTGAATGCATATTGAGACTTGATGGTAATCTGGAGCCCACAGATGTGCATTCTTGAGTCGGTGACAAGAACAGTGCGATATGCTACTCAATACCTGTACTCTACGCTGTTATGCTTCACTCAAGCTGCACCACGCTACACACAATGTCAACTGACACTACAACCACCCATTCAACACTCCACCCAATAGTATGTCAGCAAGTGATGCGGAAATATACATTTACATTAATTATTGATCTGAAAGATTCCCCAGCAACCACAAACAACTAAACATTTGAAGTTCGTAATTTAATCCGGTACTTGTAGTATGTGGTATTTCATAACAGTGATACGGTATTTCCGTTTTCAAATACTTCAACTAGCCTACAATTATGTTCTTCCCTGTTTGGGTATCGCTGTCACGTGAAAACAATGTCTGTTTCCAGCGCATGTTGGCATTGTATATAGTTACTTGCTTCACTGCATATCAATGTCTTCTCTTGTTTATGCTGAACACGTCAAAATCGGCAACGCCCAAGGATTACAATCTGCACTGAATATTCACAGCTGTGAGTGGCTTTGCTCTATGATTGTGTCGAGCGTATATAACACAGCCAGATCTCTCAATGGGATAGTTGGCGGTATGCGCCAGTTGAATCGATTATTGACATAATAAGGCCAGTGTAGTGATATATCAACATACGCCAGATACACATAAGGAACTTTACCTAATATATATTTACCACCTGATGCGATAAATAGCTTATGAAATGCCTATGACCTCGCATTAGTGAACCCACAGAGGGAACGCATAGCGGCTGAACACCTTATCATTATGCCCGCTCATAAAGTAATGCATGTCATATTGAGCTATGCTTAATGCCGTCTGTATATTACTGGTATAACTCTTGATTCAATACGTCTTAACTGAAACAGTCAACTGCAAATAGTGCAGTCATGATCATGTCATCGTGTTCCTAAAGAAAACCTGAACTTGTGTGAGACATTTCTTTATAAATAGACTCAACGTATCACAGTGGTGTATGCACACTGAACGCTTTTTCATTGAAGCAATCCTATTACCAACAGCAAACTGAATTAATTAGTCTACACAATCATCTGAGAATGCAATGACGAAGGTTCGTATATCCATACGTAATCTAACGTAGAGCACGGCTAATGCACATGTCTACGCAGATATCGCATGCATATTGCACTGTTAACCGCACCAAATATTAAATCGACGACGAGTATAAACCATCTGTATAATTAGATGTTCCCCAATGCATAACCCTACAGCCTATCTTTTTGATTAAATCATGTCTCGAACCATTGATACACGCTGAGCGCACTGATAAAAATGTGGTTTCCATGGCTCACCTCGCCACAGTGCACGTATACAGCTACTCCACTCCGAGCACGAATGGCTAGAGCGAGGTTATTTGTATATAGCATAGCAACAGTAGTTGACACAATAATACCGCGCCCCCTGGTCACGAGATGCAGTGTTCAATATTCATACAAGGAAGTAGGACTTTCACAATCATTGTGTAACTGTAAAAATGGTGCAGACATGTTATAGTAACTTAGTAAGCGTGTACTCTAATATTAAAGACAATGCACTCTAATATTAAAGACAATGCACTCTGCAATACTAGGTCTGATTGGGAAGCTCATCTATATTGAAGCTTACACTATGGAAACTATCTATATATAGAACTGCCCTATTTGTCCGGAACTGTCATGGTAATTTCATAGTATACCGTAGTTGTGGTCACAGGATTTTATAAGGTATTTTACTATTTTCCTAATATTTATTGCAATGTGAACTCGTTAGAACGGTGTTGACTTACCAATTAAAATGTTATGCTTAAATTTCAGTTATAAAGTACGTGTATTTCAGTTATACAAGTTTACGTATTCAATGTATTACTAAAGCTAACCATGCAATACCTCAACTATGGTATACATGTACACACGGAACGTGCACGTGTTTATTTATACAAACGGCTGTGGCATTATCCTAAATGGATGATCAAATCATATCCACGTATCTTGAGCGAGTTTCATCGCAAACCTCGCCACGTATAGGTAAACAATCCTGGATGTCAAATGTTGGGGTTTCTGTATTCCCAGACCTCTATGTTTGCATGTCGAGGTAATTCCTCTAGCTATACCAGGTGTTGGAGATTATCCAGGTAAACTATTCTAGCATTTCACCACGGAAATCACTTACATTGGTGAATGCTATAGACGGCATACATCAGCGAGTCTGGAGAGTTTGATTCCGACACCTGCTAGGTTCAGCTTTGGCTTCATTGGCTGTACTGGACCGGACTTCCGGTCTATAACCACAACACTACGGTCCGGTCATCGTGGTGGGTGGGGGTTAACGGTCACTACTGCTGAGGATCTAACGGTGAAGATGCATCTTAAGTTGACCCTGGTCTACTCGAGGCCTTCTCGTTTAATCATATCACTACGGGACAAGTGGATATGCACCTATACCGACAGCGGGCTAGGACCGATACTCAAGAGTTACTGCCAATCAAGTTTGCCAAATTACTACGTTTTATTTGATGACCGTATTTATATCTACTATATGATATAAATATAATATATATGCCATTTTTCATGCCCATAGACTGTTCAAAGACGCTTTACAATATAAAATAGTATACAGGAAAGACAGCAATAGTGATAGGCATGGCTACAGATTAATCTATGAAATATTTTAAAACCATATTAGTTTTAAACAAGCTTTCGAAAGAGCTCAATGTAATGGCATTCGATATACCGGTATTTAACATAATGTCTACAAAAAGTATCACTTTTAATGGAAGAGCTCACGCGATCATTGTCACCAAAGGCTGAATACCGTGTATGTTGAAATATTAATCATTATCTATGCAATATCAAGCGTATTAATCTTTATCTATGCAATATGAAGCGTATTTACCGAAGCGGTAAAGTGTTCACATTCGTAGCTAGTCCAATAACTATTACGTCTTTGTATTGATTGGCCCTGGAGCAAGTCAATCAACACGTGACATGGTGCCGAGATGACGACTCGTCGATTGAGAACTCTGATAATGACAAGATGTCCTATGGATTAATGTTGTGTTATTGATTTTCCATCGCATTGTTTAGGCTTAGCTAAGAATAGGAAAACACCGCTTCACTGACTCCCCGCTTGCTACATGCAATCTCTGTGTACAGTTAATAGTACAAATCTATATGTTCCAATTAAAAACTTCCGAACATGTTACATGTACTATCATTTACCTCTTGAAGTTGGTCGTTGGCTTGGTATCCAATGAGTAGACAGAACATATGTTCACTTTGCAATTCACCTTCTGACAGTTACGGATGAATTTCATTATGTGTTATTATACCTTCCATATTTCAATAATTAGAAACTATAATTTGAATAAACTTGTTCAGTCAACTTTCCCAATGGACACAACACACATAATTCTCGATTGATACTACAGTATTTATATACTATTTATATACCCACGCGTAACATTAATATGTCTACTAATTCGACCGTTCTAAGCATAATTCTTACTCCATTATAATAATTACTATTTATAAGCTGATGTACACAGTAGGCCTACTACAGGACGTATAATTGACACGTGACACAATGGAACTGTTACCACTCAATGCTTCATCCTATGCTGTATCATTGGATTACTATATGGATTTAGTAACTGGAGACACATACACTTACTTCTAGCTAAACTTACTATGATATACTATCTAATGTACATGGATGGATTTAATAAATACTTTAATATTTTTAACTGGAACTATGAAATACATGATGACAAACATCACAGCTATGTCTATCCAAATATCTTACATAAACTCAGATTACCACGGTCTATATATTTAATCAGCTAACTCCACTCTGCGAAGTCTTCAGAGTTGATCCTTTGCTAATATCGAATCAGAATTCCTATGGCGTGATGCCATTGCTCAGTGCTGTACAGGAATTCAGCTATAATAGCTACCAATTGTACAACTGATGTAAGCTTCAAACACCCGGGACCTGCCAGGAAACACAATGTTACACGGTAACACACGTCTAGAACATGCCTGTGATTACCCCGCGTGTGTAGACGTGGTGTGGGTGGATGACAACCTCCTCTGATCTAGGAAGGCTGATGGTGCCTGGAGAGTGTTATCTCTATCACTGATATTACCAGCTGATTACCAGCACCACGTGTTGTGACGGGGGAACGTCCATGAACTGTTGCCTCTGGTTTCGCCTTATATTATACGTGCTGCCAAGTCGCAGACTTAGATGTGCTGCCAGGTCGCAGACTTAGATATGCTGCCAGGTCGCAGCTTTAGATGTGCTGCCAGGTCGCAGACTTAGATATGCTGCCAGGTCGCATATTTAGATGTGCTGCCAGGTCGCAGAGTTAGATATGCTGCCAGGTCGCATACTTAGATGTGCTGCCAGGTCGCAGATTTAGATGTGCTGCCAGGTCGCATACTTAGATGTGCTGCCAGGTCGCAGACTTAGATGTGCTGCCAGGTCGCATACTTAGATGTGCTGCCAAGTCGCAGACTTAGATATGCTGCCAGGTCGCAGACTTAGATATGCTGCCATGTCGCAGACTTAGATGTGCTGTCAGGTTGCAGACTTAGATGTGCTGCCAGATGTGCTGCCAGGTCGCAGACTACATCTGCTGCAAGGTCGCCAACGTCATATGTACTTCTAGGTAGTCGACATGGATGTGCTACCATATGGCACATGTAATTAATTATGTATAGTGTACTGTTAGATCACCTTATATATGCACTGTAGGTTTGCTGTATAACGCTCATCAATATTTCCAGATCGCCGACTTGTAGATATGCTGCCAGGTCGCAGACTTGGATGTGTTGTCAGGTCGTCGAACAGGTTGGAAATCGTACGGAATCTCGTAGTTGTATGCTTGGTGATGAGAACACGCTCGTTAATAGCATTTTTATTATCGAAATGTGTGCTCGTTAAGTCGTGACCACATTGATCGCATACAATCTTTGACAGCAATAAATTGTGACCAGAATACAGATGGCATGTTTTGCTTTAAACAGTTTTCAAAATACTAGTAAGCAAAAACTATCACAATGTTTAAACACGAGAACACTTTTAATTCAATCGGATTTCTATGTATCCTAGTACCGACTTCTCCAGTCTGTCGTAAATAGAGAACTATAAATAGCTGACATTGTCAGATATTTTCTTCTTGCATTACATGTACATATATGTTGTACTCATTAGTAGTCATTACTTGTACGATGGTCTCCTTTCATTCAATTAACATACTGTTGAGTTACATGCCACAGTTTTCAACAGAAGATTAACGTCAACGAGGTTGCAATCTATATACAAGGACAACAATATCATAGGCCTATTTTTTTATGATGTATTTTGGGGGTTGATAATTTAAAACTATTAATAATAGCGTGATTCAAATATATTATAAATGTTTCAGTCATGCACAGATACACACATACAAACGAGCCTTTACGAGTGAGCTAACTGCCTATTATAATACAACTAGATGCACTGGATCACTTGGATACATGATGCCGCCGGATCTCGAAATGTGATGATAACAGAGCATGTTATAATTAGATTGAAATGTAAGTTAGATTGAAATGTAAGTAATCTAGCTAACAGATAAACTTTCTGAAACTTTACTGCATAGCGAATGTATCATCGTATATAATTTCTAAAATGTGTAGCAGCCTATTTTATGTTATACCGTATGTGAAAAGTGCTGGAAACCCCCCAAATGTTTAACAACTTGTCTTACGAGATTCTCTTCAGCTGAACACATGTTGACTTAAATTAAAGTGATTGGGATGGAGATAGTATTGACCTTTGCGCCACAAGGCGTGCTCCTATCTATTGCAAGCACGCGTGGGACCATCCCCGGTGCACATTAAAACGTTTCCCAAACTCTGTAGCATCCTTTCAATCCTGTACTGTACAGGTCTGTGTGGGTCTCTGGGGCCTCCTGGCGAAACCTTCAGTCAGAGACAGCGCCCACCGTCGGTCACTGGGACTCCCGTGAACTGCAGCATTTACTAAAGGTCTGAGGTCCGTCGTAGGATGACGATCTGCCGAGCCTTAGTGTGAGGAAGCTGAGAGAGTAAATATATGTATACATGTATGTGTGTCACCACGCCGACCTCCTAAAGTGTCTACGCCCAGCGAACTTCCCTTCCAGACTGACCTCCAACGTTACTTGGGATACACACTTATTACAATTTACATATCGTGTTCCGGTGGTTTATGATTTTCTTATAGGAAAAGGCGATTCCGACAGCGGTCTAAAACGTCACTGACCAGAGGTCACGTGATACAAACAGAACGCGCGGTGAACGTTGGTGTTTACATGGGTGACAAGTAGGTTTTCTTGGAAGTGCATCATCGCGTCGACGCTACATAGTTGCTGAAGCACTGCTGTAGGATTTTACTAGGAAACGTCTGGAGATAAGGTTGGTACAACACCTTGCCACTATAAGTAAGACATTGCCATTAGAAGCACACTGCCTTCATAGTAATACACGGAGTATCGTACCAACACTATTTAGAGGCAAGGGATGCTGTGATGACGCAGATCCTATTTATATTTGCTTATGAACGTGCAACATCAGTTTATTATACGTTGTAAAGTACAGTATGACATTATTGCTCGCATCAACCTCCGCTTTATGTTTCCTGAGTGAAACCACCGAGCGTAATATTAGAATGTTGATGGAAAACAGAAAGTAGGTTAAAGAAATGTTAATTTATTCGGACAATGAACAACATAATGATTGTAACGCTGGAGTGTTAAAAAATAGATTTTGCTACCTCACATTATCTTGTAGTCGTACCACTGTGTGGGTGTGCAGCTGACCTAACCACCAGTACTGGGTGTCACTTGCAGTTAGCTGTATAAACAGAGGAAGGAGGTGGATGAGGCATTGCAGGACTAAATGTCTGGACGTGATATTGATCGGTGCCAAACCAAAACAAGCAGCGCCGCTGGGCATCAGCATTTAAACCCACAGACATTTAAACGTCTAGCTAATGGCATTGGAGGAATGTACTTCAAATAACGATACGTCCTGGAAAATGCAAATAAAACTATATAACCTATACTTCAACTACGTTCTTATATAAAAGTGTAATCTACTTCAAATACGTCTTGAAAAGCTCCACACAGCCAAACCAAACACTATAACGGTATGGCGTTTTGGTTAATTATTCTATCACACTCAGGTCACTCACTATAAAGAAAGGCAAATATTGTTGGACAATTACGTATAGTGAATAGTACATATCCAATCTGTGAATCAGTTTAATACGGGCTATTTGCTTGGCCGTGTGGAGGCCTATATGATGATTACGTTCATAGGGTAGACGATGAACATATCGATATCCACACATTTATAAGTATATAGTATTGGCTGGATCTGTACCATTGACTCGTAGTGGCTGCCACTGTGTAAGCTATCCAAGCCTGCCTATAATGACGCCACTTACACCACTTACACCACTTGCACCACTTACTGCTCATTAATATACTGTGTAATGAGAAGCCGCAGTGCACACCATACAGGCGGCTGACCTGAATTTGGGTCATATCTGATTGAATCGTCATTTTTATAGTTGTCATGGTAACCGTATAATAAGGCTTCCCCGTTTCCATGGAACGACAGTTGTATGAGTCGTGTTTACAGACTACCTGCGATTCATTCTAGATGTTGCCTGTGTACAGTTAGACTATCGCTATACTATAGACTCCAGTCAGGTGCGTTTTTGTATGTATGTACCGGTATGTGAAATACACATTTAATAGTAAACGCCAACACTGCTCTCTTTCGTAAATCTAAATATATGACATCAACTATTTAGTACTGACACATATGCTACCGGCCACCATAACACAGATGACACATTCAGTAAAGATATATATTACTTGATACAGAGCCATGGCTATCTTATGTTCCACTTTCATGTTATGATTACTGTTACAGTGCTTCTACTACTGTAGTATTAAAACACGTACCGCTGCTAAATAGTCATTGGAATATTCGTCAATAATGAAATCAATAACATTTAATTAAATTAAAATTTGAGTATTAAAATGTAATTCCACAGCTAACAGACTTTATGTTCATGCATGCCGTCAGGTTAACAAATAAAAGCTGAAATATTACACGGCTTCAAATATAAATGTAATTTTAAAGGTACGAACTGCACTTTTAATGGCTTTATTTTAAAGCTATAAGTACATTCGGTAGTTTTTTTCACGACACCGTGTTGATCTAACCATCGTGTCTACTGATGTCGTCAGTAGGGCTACGTGTTCAGGTACTTAACCCTGTCTATGCACCCACAGTAGGCTCTATAGCGCACCCGAAGGTAACCCTTCTTCTGACGGAGCTACGAATAGAACTAGGCTGAGCATCCTTTGCTTCAATAGGAAGACCGGTTGTAGGTTGGGGTAGGTCAGAAAAGTTCAAACTCCTAACGTTCCCCTGCGATGTGATCATTCTACACGTCAAACGTGAATGTCGATACTGAGGTCGGCTTGGCCTAGATGTTATAATCCGGAGAGAGATGATGTACGAGCTACACTACATGGTCGAGTCACGTCACCGCTAAAGCTATATCAGACAGTCATGATGGCTTTGAGTGTAAATACTAGTACATGAGTTATTTGAATCTTGTTTTGGGTTGGGCAGCGCAGCTTTCAAGATTATTTCACTTAGGCCTATATCACGGCTTGTCAATTTATCGCAGGAGGAAACCCGCAACATCCGACCAAGGATGAAAGAATAAATGTATATACGGCATCTGCACTAATCTTGTAGACTGGTCCAGAATACGCAGTAGATCATTGTTGTATAAAGTGGGGTTCACATCGAATAAATTAAATTCAAACTAGATAAAAAACTGTTTTATTATGGTCGCACGCAAGTAAAACACACATAGATGACCTACACGTATTCATCAATGAAATTCGTTATCATTAATCTATCTGATGAAACCAATATTTTCTTGTAAACACTACACTACATGTATATACTCAATTGCATTGAGGCACCAAGAACTATTGTAGCTAACTTATCCGCCAAATTTCAAGACCGTAACGTAACCAAATAGTAAACTGGAATAGGTTCCTATGCAATGATGATATTGGACCTGTGACTTTGCATTCTAAGTCGCCATGTGTCGCAACAAGCTACCCATCCTCGAAACAAGCGACCACTATAGTCCTAATGGCCGGCGTTTCGAGGATGCACACTTCCAGAAAACTGCGTTGGCATTATTCTTATGATTCGTAGGTATTCTTATGATTCGTAGATATAGCATGAATACATGAGAAGTTGAGAAGTAACATACACGTAGACAGATTTGTAGCGGGTTGATGTCTACCGAATTCATTCTATGCTTGTTGACCTTCCTCATGCTGTTGCTTGTCATTGACGTGAGTGAGTGAGTGAATATGGAGTTTAACGTCGCTGCGGGAATCTTTCACCAATTTGCGACGATTGTCACTGACGTGGAACTGGACCTAACTATTCCTAGTGTTGCAGACTCACAGGATGGCAGCACCAGAAGGAGATGTCTCGGATTGGGCGGACATCAAGATGATCAGGACCGCCTTCAGAAGAGGGGTGAAGAAGGCGTCTGGCGGAAAGAAGCTGACGGACGCCGAGGCCAGTAGTGGCAACCTGACAGCTCTGAAGACTGTTGTGCCCAAGGCCGCCTTCGAGAAGCTCAACACGGGGGTCTACGCCGGCGCCAAGAAGGATGCGAAGTGAGTATTTAATGTCAATGACGTAGTTGTAAGTTTATTACAAGATTATATCATATTCTTGAGTATATTGAAATTTGAAATCAGTAACCAACAACAGTACGCAATAAGAAATACTATTCATTATTTTGTCTATTTCATCACAGCAAAAACAAGTTAGGTGTTCTGTAAGTTATCCAGACCAGGTGCCCGTTGCTCTTGTAGGCTACAACTAGTGTAACGTCAACACTCTGTTGTGGCGGGAGCCCAGTTACAACTATTGTAGCATTACAAGAACGTCGTGCAACGGGCACCTGGACATTAACGTGGATTCTCAAGGATAAATCAGGATATCCGAGGTGAAAATGTCCTGTTAGGATCCTGTCTGATCTTGCTAGGATCCTGTCTGGTCTTGTTGGGATCCTACAACAGGACACCTAACTGTGTGTGCCATGTCACCTTTACGTACACTATAGTATAGTTCTATAACCACGTCGATGTTCATCAGGGGAAAGCTGAGCATCAACACGTTCATCACAAAGGAGTTCTTCTGGAAGATGGCTGGTAAGGACGAGGATGTGGCCAAGAAGTGGTGCGGAGAGATGGCGGAGGCGGAGCGTACTAGGCTGGACACGGAGAAGGCGGCGGCAGCTGAGGTAGGTCGAGACAGAGACTGACTTCTGTACTCCCGGGCTGATAGATGTCTGTCCAGTCGTAGTAGTCCTAGATTAGTCTCAGATGTCAACCTTGCTATTCAAATAAGGCTATTTCCTTACAATGACATTGTTTTTATAAATGACTTTCCCAGCAGTACTATTTATAAGTTAATTTTATAAGCAGATTGATGTAATGAAAGTCAGACACAAAAATGTCAGTGCATGGGTCTGGAAATGCGTGGATTTATGAAGAGTAATGATGAAGGCTATTCCTGGAAGTATTGCCTAGGTGTGGTATCAAATAGAAGCCAGAGTACTGGGATAAGTATAGTATGGTAACCTATTCTCTGTATAGAAGCCAGAGGTATTTCTGATGACCCTGCCAGAGAGATATAGTTGATTACAGTGAAGCACATGTTATTAAAGTATATATATTTCAGGGACCTAAGAAAGGAAGTGACGTTACCAGTCGGCTGACTGACACCAGCAAGTACACCGGGTCTCACAAAGAACGGTTCGACTCCGGGGGTAAAGGGAAGGGCATTGCTGGAAGGAAAGAGCTGCACAAGAAAGACGGCTATGTCGGCGAGTACAAAGGGGCAGGAGGATTTGAAAAGGTATTCTTCCTATATTCTATGCTGAGTCCCGTGCTATTTGCACTTCTAGGAGTGCAAGAGGTATCTTCCCCCTGTTCGTTTTGCCGTCGTCTCTTCTTGGAAGACCTTCCGCGTCTTCCACTTGGCGAGTGGAAGACGATGTAAGACCGGCGTTGTCGTGTGAAACAATATGGCGACACCTGTCGTGTTCAATGAAATTAAGCTGATAGACAACGAACGTGTCATATACTTTGATAAGACAAACACTCAGAGGCCCTTGGCTAGAATAACTGGTCCTGTCTCGCAATAATCGAACTTCATCGCCATGATCAGCTGA
>JAVCKZ010088308.1:0-11982 GCA_034780755.1 Lepetodrilus elevatus
AGAGAGAGAGAGAGAGAGAGAGAGAGAGAGAGAGAGAGAGAGAGAGAGAGAGAGAGAGAGAGAGAAAGAGAAAGAGGGAGAGAGAGAGAGAAAGAGAGAGAGCGAGAGAGAGTGAGAGAGAGATAGCATAGAGAGAGGGGACAGGGAGAGATAGAGAGAGAGCAGAGAGCAGAGAGAGAGAGGGGAGATATGAGAGAGAAAGAGAGAGCGAGAGAGAGAGAGAGTGAGAGAGATAGCATAGAGAGAGGGGGCAGGGAGATATAGAGAGAGCAGAGAGCAGAGAGAGAGAGAGGGGAGATAGGAGAGAGAAAACACCGAGGGATTGAGAGAGAGATATGAGAGGGAGAAATAAAAAGAGAAAAAAATAGATATAATGGAGAGAGAGAAACATAGAAGAGAATTACAGCGACATAGAGAACTGGATAGTGCAATAAGTATATGTAGTATTTCTGGAAATAGCTACATGATACATAAATCGCTGGGCAAGACGTCACTGCTGCATGGTTTACCGACATAACGTAGCAACTCTAGTAGGTGGAGGTCGGTAAAATGACACTAATGCTTCTAGCAAATAGCTAACCCTTGCTGATGCATGTGCGGCCTTCTGCTGCAGTATAGGAACTCCGATAATGGCCGCCTGTAGGTGCGGAACTAACATCCTGGATCCGGTGTTTGGTCCGTAGCATCCTCTCTAGGGAGGGCTTCAACAGCGTATCTAGTGTGTTCTATACCAGCATGTAGGGTAGCGGGTCCTACTGGTAGCCAACATACGACATGCGCGATGTCTGAAGCATGTTCTGTAATGTTTAACATGTTTACGTATCATACCTAATGTACTATACGATTCCAACGTTCAGTTTGCTTGGTTAACTCCACGTGTAAATAACTTCTTCAGAACGGCAACAAACGCGTGTTCCGTGTATATTTGCGTACTGAAGGATGGTCGAAATGACATTATCTGTATCTGGATCTTTTTCACAAAAATGAGGGAGAACTATTACTTGAATGAGAATTGTTATCCAATTCACCGTAGCACAGCATACAGCCTTTGAAATTAATTAACGTTGCCAACTGTATATGGTCTATGCTATGCTAACTAGTACATTTATTTAATTTCCATTTTCAAGAATGTATTTCCCAAAATTTGGCATTCGTACAAATAAAATAAAATATTTGAAAGTAAGAACTGTTGAAAACAAATTGTATGGAATACTTATCTGTGTAGATAGTGTATAATGGACTGTGAATAAAATGCAATTAGAAAATTTACATTTTAATTAAAACTGAATTATTTACCTTGTTTACTTAAGATTTTACATTTACAGTTAATGTTGCAGAACTATTTAATGTGTGGAAGCAGCACATGTTACCTGATTATGAATATGCTGATTGTACAACCCAGTGTTTTCATAGTATTAGTCAAAACACTACACCATACACTGACAATTGAATAACATATGCAATAATGCAACGTATATATAGTGCGGCTGGTATTTGGTATTTGTATTTGCATGATATTTAATACCAGTCGGAATATATGTCGTGGACCGCATAATTATGCAGAGTATGTACTAATTGTAATCCTATGATGTGCTTATTGGTTGTTCAGTCTAAGGTTGTTCAGACAGTACAGGTCCAATAAAGAAGTAAAAAATATGCTATTATCAGCCGTAATGTGTTGCTCGTAACAAAATAGCGGAACCCTGGCTTGGCTGCGATCAAAGGAAACACACCTGTCATTTGTTTCGTGCTAACAGAATTATGATAAGTAACCTAAAACCTAACAACCAGCGGTAGGATTTCGCCATCAAAACAACTTGCAAGCTATGTCGCTGGCTTCTTAAGCAGGGTTATTCCCCAGTGTGGCTGCGGCCCGGCCGGTGCCTGTGCAGTAATCCACACATCACACTCACTGTGTTTGTTTTCGTCTACAGTTTTCGTGATCTTTGGCATGTGGTGCCCACACCGTACAAGTCACGTGACAGGTGGAAGCCGAGAGTCTATCCGATATGATGATGAGGTGGCAGGGTTTGTGTGATATATTGGTCGGTATTATGCCGTTCCCGAGCCACCGAGTTTATTTCTTCTTGCTTCCTGATTCATCGTGTAGATCATCGTCTTATTTATTGCATTGTTTTTGTCATGTAAGGCGTATTATTTATTACAACCATACCGGTTGACCTTTATAAAAAGATATATTAAATAAGCGGCATATCAAGTAACTGGAGCACGTATTAGTTATTGTCATGTAAGATGTTTTATTTAACACCGGAAAAGGTATTAATATTAATAGTATAGTGTATCAAATACCTACCTGGAATTTATTGTATACACTGCAATCAAGGAAAAGGAGTATTGTAAAAGAACACACCTGTGAAATTTAATAATTGCTTTCCAATATTATTGAGGGCAGTGCAGGTTAAGGTTAGAAGTCAAGGTTGCAATCCTTCACTATACCTGTGTCCATAAAGCACTACGGTAATTAGTTAAAGTTATTTTAGTCGTTATATATTAATTAAAATATCAGTATGTGTTCAACATGCGACACGGTTAATAGAACTAGTTTTTTTGGGCAATATATGTCGGTGTGCTATCAACTGATAGAATCCATGACATTTGTGGATTTCCTCTGCTACACGTATCTGACCTTACCAAAAGAGCTCTGATATGCCCGGAGATAATTTTATCCGGAACAATCCCACCTGATATACATCTTGAGCTAACACCGGGCACTTGTTTTCTTTGAGCAAGATAAAAGTATGCCACGGCGAGCTAATGTATGCGTTAGTCCGAGGCAGTCCGAGGCAGCCGAGCTATGCAGGTATTAAAAGAACCGGCCACAGAATGTCCCGTGCACACCTCATCAGCCCGGCATTGCTGGACCGACTTTGCGGGTTCGTGGAACATTTACCACATTGTCTTCGTTGTTGCCTCTATTCCTGCCCACTAGCAGAACTGTTTTGTTGATGTTCCAGAGAACTAGATATGCGAGAACCTCTGACATCACTGCGGCAAAAACGGCGCATCGCGTGCGTGCTCGACTTTGGAAGGCCAGAGAGCGAGTTATGAGCTATTACACGGCGGTGGAAGTCATTTCCTTGGAGAATTAATATGCACTTCCTCCAGGCTTGCCCTCAATCACCAGAGAATGGATGCTAGGAAGACCTGGGCATTCTTGTCGACGTCTTCCTGTTGGTGTGCTGAGGACTAGCATTGGGAATCGACGGAGGATCAACGAATGGTTCAGAGATTAATGTGTGTGTATGTGTACGTGCGTTCGGTGTGTGTGTGTGTGTGTGTGTGTGTGTGTGTGTGTGTGTGTGTGTGTGTGTGTGTGTGTGTGTGTGTGTGTGTGTGTATGTGTGTGCGTACGTGTGCGTGTGTATGTGAGGGAGAGAGAGAAGAGAACACATACATGAGAGAGAGATGAATGTGGAATTGGTATCAAATATGGTCTAATTCCAATATAAGGTTAAGGAGGTTTCAGTGAAGAATGCATATAATTATTAGGTGAACTATATAGAACTGCTATAAACCAAGGTCTATCTAAGACTGGAAACTAAACCTTTCACTTGTTGTCCATTCTTATGCAATGATTAATTATACATGTATGACGTTGGGACGATTTGTTAACAAGGATGTTGAACTGATAACATGGCATCCTTAGCATCGCTATGACTTGTGCTTACTATCCTGGATAGCGAAGCATGTGTGGTTACTTATCTACTGGAATGATCCTACGCAATCACCTATACATGTACTAGTTTTACTGGCGCTGATTCCGATCATTGTCTAATCGATTATTTCCTTTAGATAAAGGTTGGTAATGAACAAAGTCATGTTCTAATTAGGTTGTTAATTCCATTGTAGCCTACAATTGTATATAGTTTGTTTGTTAACTATGCACACACACAAACACACACACGCATACATGCGCACACAAACACATACACACACACACACACACTCACGCACGCGCGCACACACACACACACACACACATGTGAACGACATTATGAGATGTTTCCTCTGAGCGTGTATTATACTGGTAGCTTCTAATTAGGTTGTGTGACTGAGAATCCCGGGTGGGGAGATTTCATTAGGGTTCCATTCCGTATCTAAGATGAGATTGTCTTGCTGGGTGCAATTAATGGCCGCGTGATTGGTGTCGGACGTACCTGTAGCTGACTGCAGCCGTTATAGGACACCATTGGAATCCTGCTAAATCATCGCTGTCCTCAATACATCTCAAATGTGTTCTACTCATCTCTCGTTCAATTTATTCAATAAGCTATCCACATAAACCAGCGCTTATCTTAATAGACATGCACGAATTGCCACCGGCTATTCAAGACATATCATTGGTTATCATAATGCCAGATGCATTGATAGTCATCGGTAGCATGTGTCTAGCATTACTGTGACAAATCCCATACATAGCTAGTGCAGTGGGGATGACTTGATCGATATAAATAGAGACGACAGGCATAAGCCAAGGCAGTACGTCTAGCGGAGAGATATCATGGTCAATTACTCCAACTCGTGGGTGCGCTACCTCTAACTGGAGATAGCTATCCCACTCGTGCCGTCTAACCTTTCCTGTCGTAGCCCTATACTCTGAAACGTGTGAAAGTCTTCGTGACATTTGTTGTGGGTGTGATGCCATTCTTACAAAGTGATGACAGTGTAGGGGATGCCGCTAATGTACGGTGACACACTACTGCACAGGTAGTAGTGAATGGAATCAACACCTGTACCACCAGTCTGTGGGGGCGTGTCCTGCTACGGTGAATCCCAGTTCCGCCTGCATATGCATTCTGTAATGGACTGTGAAACCTGCAGATGATATGGTACGGTGCGAAGGGACATTCCGATCAAATATTTTAAACAGAGGTGAACTCATTTTGTTGCCAACAAGAAGATATTGTCTCACTGGAACTGGTGCGTCACCGGTACCGAAGGTCATCAAATGCCACTTAATTTGTCTGGCATCCCCAAGAACTGGACCGGTCGTTGTTCTATAGATTGTTCCTACCCTTCTTTAGTTTAGAATACTCTCGTAATATTCTGCATTACAAGCAATCGTGAATGCCAACGACTTCAACACATTAATATTTGATTGCCTTGTTCAATGCGGTGTGTCTCATATCTCAGTTTATTGACAACCTATTGCATAGATCTTCTCTGCCTAGTGCAGTAATGTCACCGTATCATCACCAGTAGTAGTAGTAGTAGTAGTAGTAGTAGTAGAAGTAGAAGTAGTAGTAGTAGTAGTAGTAGTAGTAGTAGTAGCAGCAGCAGCAGCAGCAGCAGTAGTAGTAGTAGTAGTAGAAGTAGCAGTAGTAGTAGCAGCAGCAGCAGCAGCAGTAGTAGTAGTAGTAGTAGTAGTAGTAGTAGCAGTAGTAGTAGTAGTAGTAGTAGTAGTAGTAGTAGTAGTCGCGGTAGTAGTAGTAGTAGTAGTAGTTGTAGTCGCGGTAGTAGTAGTAGTAGTAGTAGTTGTAGTTGTTGTTATTGTTTCTAACGAACAGTCAGACGGACATTCTGTGTGAAAAAGGGAACAAGCGCGTGTTCATCATGTAAGACATGTTATATATGGTTAGCAATTTGTTTACGCTCTCATATAGCACACTGTGTAGACATTTCTTAATACGAGTCGTGAGTGTAATATAAAAGGAGAACTCTACTACGAAACCCAATGCATTCAAGTTGACCTACATCATACATGTCTGCCAGGCATTGCGTGTAACTGTCTAAAGCTTAGAGCGCCCGCTCTGTGGGGAAGGTCGATGGGTCAAACTACGACCGCTTCATACCAAAAGACGTTAAAAGATGGGAGTTGTCGTCCCCCTAATTGGCGTTCATCATTAAAGGGAAGTATACGGCGTCAGTTTAAAGTGTCCTGGTGGGATATCCTTCCTAACTGCGGCATTGATATTCCAAGTGAGCTAGCACTTTCAAAAAGACTGGTGAAAATCTAGCCTATCAATGAGCAGACAAAAACGTTCACCACTCTCCAGCTCTATGCTGTGAGATATATGCGTCCCAAAGAGGGACCAGTCTGCCGAAACCATCTACGCTGGAAGGCGACTGTAACAGCAGCAAACTCTCTCTCTCACACACACACGCACACGCACACATATATGTATATATATATTACTTATGTGATGGTTAACACATGGCCTGAGGGCGTTACATGCGTGTAATGCACGACGTTGAAGGAATTAGCCCGAGGGGTAATTCCTGAAACGGAGTGCATTGCATGACTGTAACGCCCGAGGGCCGAATGTTAACTGTCATAAATCACGACAAAAATATACAAATAAACGTTGTATACAAATTATTATATGAATATTAAGGGATTTTACGAGCGATTCATTCCAATGCCTACCGTATTTAACATCTATAAAACTTTAAGTTGAACTTTCGTCGGCCTGGTGGCCTAATGGACTAGAGCGCTGGAAATGCGAAAGTTCCAGAGTTCGAATCACGGCAATCGAATTTTTCTTTACAGACTTTGAATATTTTGAAATAATGTTTGAAACAAACAGCAAACATACGTTCATGTGTTATTACATTTGCCCCCGTTAATAACACAAGGTCAATGTTAATAACGCACGGTCAATGTTAATAACGCATGGGTCAATGTTAATAACGCATGGGTCAATGTTAGTAACGCATGGGTCAATGTTAGTAACGCACTCCTGACAGTGTATTACACATGGGTAGTGTACCTGCCACACATGGACAGCATAACTGTGGTACTTAAATAGTATACCTGTTGGGCAGTTGGGCTGTTATACGTGTATACTACCTCAAATACATGGGTAGGATATCTTATATGCATATATCCCTCCAGGGTGTACACTCCAACTATAACATGCGTCTCTTCTCATAACACTATCCATGTATAACACTATCCATGTATAACACTATCCATGTATAACACTATCCATGTATAACACTACCCATGTATAACACTACCCATGTATGATGTATAACACTACCCATGTATAACACTACCCACGTATGATGTACAACACTACCCATGTATAACACTACCCACGTATGATGTACAACACTACCCATGTAGAACACTACCCACGTATGATGTACAACACTACCCATGTAGAACACTACCCATGTATGATGTACAACAATACCCATGTATAACACTACCCACGTATGATGTACAACACTACCCATGTAGAACACTACCCATGTATGATGTATAACACTACCCATGTATAACACTACACACTGACACTAAAACAAACAAAAATAAATGTACTCACCATGCATTTGACAGATCGATGCGAATTTAGCCCGACAGTAATTGTCATTATATCTAAGTCCCTTTAAGTCTGAACACAGCATAGTGTGTACGCAGTCTTCGATATTATCTATATTATCAGGTTGATCGTTGCACCAGAACTGGTGTTTGACAGTTTGGCCATCGAAGATAGTAGCATTGATATGTTTGAATTCTTGTCCTACTCGCCTCATGTCGTGCCAGTACATGTAGTTGCCAACATTAAATGTCCCACGACCTGGTTGAAATGTGAATACAATGAAATGATGCATGTCAGTATAGAGGAAATCCACATAAATATTGCGGTCATTTATAATTCGTTGTCAACTGTTAGTAATCTGATTTTATCACTACTATATAGTAATAATAATAGTTCAATGTGTACAATCACAGAAGTTGACTTTTTTTTAGGGTCAGCCTTATTTAAGGGTCAATTACTACATTCAACCATGTGCTTATTGTATATATCCCACTACTAATAAATATTTAGTATTTGATTGAACTGAATTATCCAGATTATTGATGTGTACAAAGTAATGATACCCAGGGTGAACGTAATAGTAACTCAAATATCGTCAAGCACATTATATATGTAATATACATTTGTTAAAGTTTAAATTACTAGTATATATGGTTTGAATTGATACTTAAATACAGCTAAGTATACTAACTAATGATGTATCTATGAATGTATGTTGTGATGTCATCAAATTTATCCTTTGAATCGATCGAGGCAAGAAACATAGATCTTTCACTACACGCATGCCATGCATCTCTCCATATGCGGGGTTTCTCATCGAATACATAGCATGTATCATCCAGTTTCACAGCTCCATTTTTGCATTTTGGGATATCTGTTGGAAAGAAAATTGCGCAATTGTCATTGGAGTCAAACAGATTGTTACAGATAACTTCGGGAACGACATTTCTCCATTCAGAACCTTACTGGACACGTTACATTCATAATTACAAAATTACAAAATTACAAAATTTCGAATCTGGTTACCGGTATTGGGACAGCGATCTTTTTCAATATTTGCAGTAGATCTATGTATTTTTCTAAGAAATCAATTTATAATGAAAACCAACTTATTTTTAAAATTACTTTCTAGTGAAAAATTGGATCTATGTCCACACCATGATACATTGTTATTATGTTAATATTGTACATTCATGTAATATTTCATGTTTTGTAACACTCTCCTAAGGAGGAATAAAAGTATAAAAGTATATATATATACTCCGTTACAAGCACGTCATATATACCTGGGCCCGTATTCTCGAAACTTCGTAAGTCCTAAGAAGTTTCGAGAATACGGCCCCTGATGTGGTAAGTCAACCAAACAAGCGGTCAACTTACACGTGGACGATCTTGGTTGGAAACTAAAATTACCGCAAACCAATGTAACAAACCAATGCAAGTAGTGACAACTTTGCATTTCGTTGTAACCTATGGGCAAATGTTTCGTTCTAACAGGAACTTATGTTTTGTTGTAACATGGGGGTAAATTAGATGAACATAATAACAATAAGACCTCCTATTCAACTTTATATTTTCAATGGCGATTATATATACAAGTACAAACCAATTTAATAATGTAATAACTAATAACTAATACATAATAAATAAAGAATACATTTAATAAATAATAAATAATAAATAATAAATAATAAATAATAAATAATAAATAATAAATAATAAATAATAAATAATAAATTGTAATATACTGGACGTTGTAGGTCAAATGTATGGTCTTCATCTCTTATCTGTGGTAATTGTAGTTTTCATTCACATTGCTCAGATTAAGTCACTTGCGTGAGGAATTGCTTGATGAACACTCTTACTTAGACTGCCTAAACGCTACAGACGATAGATAACCAAATGTGTCATGTTATTGAGAAACAAAATTGTGATAAACACCTTGTACTACGGTATCTTATTTACAATTGTGCACATTTCTCGTTGATATAATATTAATAATCTTACCATTTTAAACTGATGAAAAGTATTATTTTGTTACCAAGACAGAGTAAAACTCGTCAGTTACAGTTTATCTTCTACAATAGAATCAGAAATATATTCTACAAGCGATATCCAAAACATACCTTTAAGATCATCAACACATTTCTCAGGTTTTCCTGAAATTAAAAATATCGGTATTAATAAACTAACATTATCAAATGCTTGCAGCGATTATCAATGACATGCACAAAACGTCATACATTTGGTTCTATTATAGGCAACCAAGAAAATATTCTTGTATGTTGTAACAATGTTATTCTGATACTTGATCTTGCAATTGACATATTATATATAGATTAAACGGAATTTGTTTTTTGTTTGGTTACCCTTTAGCTGACAGATGACGTTTGCCTTTATGTGACATCCAGCCATTTTCCAGGACGGATAGTAGTAAGCTGGATCCTTGTGATACACCACACAATCTGCCCCTGGTCTCAGTGTGGGCTGGTCCTTACCCCAGAACGTGTGCTTACTGCTCACGACTTGTGCCGCCCTGTCCGAGTAACAAAATGTCTCCGGACTCGTTCTTCTTATTCCGACCCAAACAGTTTCATCTGAATATACAATCAATAAAGCTAGAGATATATTTATGAAAATACAACACTGTCATTTCTTTGCGTGTTTATTTGATAATTTGATCCATCTCTAGACTATCGTATTTATGTTTACTGTTGTGATCTGAATCCAAATGAGTTCTAAAATGTTTCAAAATACATTAGTACAGTATAGGTACGTACACGACATAGTATAACTATACTTCTGAAGAAATTCATTCTGCACATCGTCTTTGACAAGCGGAAGTGTCATTCCACGCAGAAAGCACGCATACTCAGCTTCAAAGAACGTCATCGCTGCCTTGACTCTGCCGACGTAATAGCATGTATCTCCCATACACAGGATGTCCTTCTTGCATTCAAACATAGCTGAACAACATACATGAAGAACATGTACAGCGTGAAGGTAATGGCAAAATGATGGCAGTGTATGTATACACATAGCATAGACCTACAGTTTGACATGTACATACACATATCATATCACTACAGCCTGGAGTAAATAGGCCTACTTATCACTGAATAGGAGTTCTTCCCTATACTAGTTATATACTATGTTACACTAGCTTACTGTATTACGGTAGATTAATTTAAATTACAAAACACGCGCTGACGGTGTGAACTGGTGCCCGTTGCACGATGCTCTTGTAGGCTACAACTATAGTGTAACGTCAACGCTTTCTCTTGTGGCGGGAGCCCAGTTACAACTAGTGTAGCACTACATTGCAAGAACGTCGTGCAACGACCTCCTGCTGAAGCATGCATAAGCTTCCAATATGTCTTTCTTACTTACTGTCTTTTCCCAAGTACATGGGAGGCCATGATAGTGCCACCGTCACCAACACTAACACGCTGACACCCATCTTCACCAAATAGTTGTGAACACTGTGTAAGTTATGCTGTGCTCGTGGAATGGTATATAAGTACAGATATTCAGTTGAAAAGGCGTGTGTAAACAAAAGATGAACCACTAGCGCATTCATAATATGTACGGTCAAAGGTTTATTGAGTTGCTCATAGAGTATACACATGCAATAGGCATACATGCAATGCGTGTAATAGTACCAGTATATATATTTGAATAAAATCGATAAGATGGTGGGATAGCACAATGATACTTCTTAAAATATGAGACATATGCTCGAAACGTTCTTACGAATTTCTTAGTTAAGAACGTGCGTAAAATGTTCGTAGCCCTGCTATACGAATCGTTAAGATTGTCGTACGATCCTAAGAACGTTTCGAGAATAGGCCTCTTGGTAGATATTTACCAATTTGGTCATTAGGAAAGGTGAATTCACGTGTCTTATATTAGTTGAATTTGTTAATTATGTTTACTTCATTCACTATAAAAATTAGACTGGATGGGCTAATTGATGATTATATTTTTGAGGCGCTGCACACCTCACCAGGATCGTCTACATCCAACACACACCTCACCAGGATCGTCTATATCCAACACACACCTCACCAGGATCGTCTATATCCAACACATATCTCACCAGAATCGTCTACATCCAACACATACCTCACCAGGGTCGTCTACATCCAACACATATCTCAACAGAATCGTCTAAATCCAACACATATCTCACCAGGGTCGTCTACATCCAACATATTTCTCACCAGGGTCGTCTACATCCAATCTCACCAGGGTCGTCTACAAACTTATACAGCAGAATTAGCTATTAAGAACAGTAAAACGCCATGGATTTAATGATAGGCTATATTTATATCGGCATCGATAGCCAACTATCCGAGAACTCAGTATTACATTCAGAATTCATTCAGTTCCGTCATTGTACATGTATATTGTTCTGTGTAGCCAATATACAAGATGACACTTTTCAGAAGAAGCATAGTTTTAGAAGCATTTTTGGGTAGAAGCTGGTAACCACATGTTCTAGACTAATTTGGGTATGCTGAATCCGATTAAGGTGGTTACCAAGCTCTTGATAATGTGTATATATCCGGAGGACTGCACGCGCATGCACACGTTTACACGATCCGCCAAGCCTTTAATATATACTGAAAGACTATGAAAACGCACCACTCAGAAAATGGGTCATAATTTCTTTAAAAGGAAATAAAAATCG
>JAVCKZ010088319.1:0-11982 GCA_034780755.1 Lepetodrilus elevatus
GAGGTTATGCTGTATATATGCGACATGGTTGTGAGGTTATGCAGTATAAATGTGACATGATTGAGGTTATGCTGTATGTATGTGGCATGGTTAAGAATGTATGTAGTATATATGTGACATGGTTGAGGTTATGCTGTATATATGCGACCTGATTGTGAGGTTATGCAGTGTAAATATGACATGATTGAGGTTATGCTGTATATGTGGCATGGTTGTGAAATAATGAGACAATACTGTTTGAACTCACATACCATTGGGAATGTGAGACTTTCAACCCTAATTCAAGTAAAGTAATTATAAAATACACACTAATCGGTCTAAACCATGATATTGTCGTAAGCTGTGTGGAACATGCGTTTTGCCATGTCACAGTTACTTTTGCTGTTCAGTATAGTCTCTGGTATGGGTATTCTAGAACGACTTAAAACTATATAATTAATGTGCTACCTGTCCTAGTAGTACAGCGTCTCCTGCGACCCTTCGCTGCTCTTCTTAATAGATGCATTGTAAGTAATTATTAAATTAGTCCAACTACATCTTCCATCGCTGTTGGTTTATGTCAACATTCCGAATCTTCATCTTCGTAAAAGTCAACGACCACTTGATCTAAACTATTACATGATGGCATGCTTATCTCGAGGAATAACTGAAACCCATAGTCTATCCGCCCTCAATAAAAACCAAACAAGCGCATATTATTCGTCAATCACTCCACATAATAACACCATCAAGCCATGTATACACATGTGCTCGTGCGGTTCGTGAAGCAAGGTGTATCATCGTGAAAAGCTATGTCTGCAATGGTCAATTTCATGTTCCCCACAATATTTCCGAGATATATCGAAGATAGGTCACTAATACGAAGAGAAACTATCGCAAAGACATATAAACTACTGTTAAATATTAACCAGTGATGATCGACTGTGATCGCTACACTAGACTGTCTAGTTGATATTTCCGCAACACCTATAATAAGTTTACAATTGTGAACGTCTACTAATATATAAATGAGTATACTAATAGTAGACTTTATACGCATGGTCCCGTGCATTGCATGGTTGACCGCTCAGGTTAAAGTGAAGCACGCTCGAGCGCGGCTGCTACTTGGATGGGTGACAATAACCTGATCGTATCTAGGATTCGTTCATGCCCCACACTGAATCACAGGCTGAAAAACTTGGGCAAGTGACTTAGTTCGGCAAGAGAATGGGTACCCGGAAGGATGAGATGGACATGTGAATGATAACCTTGATGCGCCTTGAATGACATCTCGAGTTGTATACTCCCCAGGGAGTTGAGAAGGAATTTGAGGGCACAGATACAGATCCGTTGACCGGAGTAATAAGCGCATTTGAGCAGTTATTCAGGATATTTGCGCTATATAAATGTATAATAATAATAATAATGATGATAATAATAATAATAATAATAATAATAATAATAATAATAATAATAATAATAATAATAATAATAATAGTAGTAGTATATGGAAGTGTGAATGTTATTCTTCTAGAACATGAAATTGCAGCTTGGGTTGTATAACTACTTAGGTAATTGAGATAGTGAAATGAGAGTGCATTGATCCGTTTACCCAGACAATACAAATGCAGCCCTTTAAGCACGTGGATATATAACGCAAATGCGTGGTTAATCTATTGCTATTATTACTATTATTATTATTAGTATTAATGAACGCTCATCATGGCTCGGGAATGGCGTTTGGTGGGAATATCCCTGCATACTAACGCCCAAGTGTGTTTTTTGTTTTGTTTACAAGGACGGGTGAGTGAGTGAGTGAATTCTTATATTATAGTTTCGGCTGGAATATTTCCCAATACCGGACTGGTGTTGTCATGCAGCCCTAATTAGTACACCACGTGACAACATCCTTGTGGTGATCACAGCTCCCAGCGTCCATCAGACTAGACGAAATTCTGCTTCTACTTCCTGTCTGACCGTATTGGACTGTTCACTCACTACGCGCACCTGCAGGTGATCAATGTGGCTAAGTATGGCGCCGCGATTCATTAGGAATTTGACAGGATCTCCAATAATGATAGAGGACGTGTGATACTGAGCGAGTGACGGCGGATTCCCACATGCTCTGTTAACAATGTCGCCTATTTTTACAGTTCTTTTGAACAGCATGGCTGTTTTCGTGTCAACATTGATTAATAGACTTATGTATAAATGATATAATCACGTCGACTGTATAATGACGTCAGTGTCGTTGAGAGGTATCACGGATGTACAATATCGATAAAATATACAATGTATCGTTTCCAATACTTCTATATATCTGATTGGGACATGCAAGGACAACCCTATGGGGACCATCCAGATTAGCAAAAGCTACAGATATATTCAATTGGCATTGTCCGACATTATACGGGACACCGCCAGAACACGTACGTCTCGGTGATGGTATAAGCTTACGATTCGTTACCAATATTCAAATATTCTAACTAGCTGTGAACGTTATTATAGGTATTTGGCTTGTTACATCTTCAGCTCAGCCATGGTACAAAAGATCATTCTCCTAAATTATTTTGGCATGAGTGGGCCCAGTGTGATTAATTGGCAGCCATAGACAAATGACCTTAACCTTGATCGCCGATGACAGTGTTTTATGACTGGATATTGATCAGCTGGGATCTAGTCGGGGTCATTCTCCCATAACCATTTGCTACCAAAGCGTGTAATCTCTTCGCCTCTATCCGAGTAGCACTGACGGATTTTAACAGCATCTCCGGTCAATCTAAAGTACGTCTTCGTGCTGCACCAACCAATGTTCCAAATGAAATAATCAAACTATGCTGTGATAGTGTAAATGAAACGTTTACCGAGTTAAATATTTCTTTCTTTTTGACTAAACAAGCAACTATATAGTGCTGGTTTTCGAGGTCGACAAATTAGGTTGTGTTTGTCTGAACGGAGTGGCACCATATAGAAATTCTTAGAACGAGCCGCTTTATGAACGGCACTGTGGACAATAGTTATACATACAAATATACGAGGATATCATTAGTGATATGTGTACACAAAAATAATCGTTGCAACGGTGTAAACCTATAAATCAATCAAAGATAACAATACGGAAGATTCAGATATATATTATGCCATTGTTGTGCCCTATACTCGCTATCGCTATATCTTGTTTGGTACTGTTACTCAAAAGCTATTTAACGCAGGTCACTAACAATTAGTACGTTTTTGGTAAATGCATATGCACTGAACATTCTAAAATTGCAACTCCGTATATCGCAGACTATCAATTCTGTTTATTTAACCTATTGCTATTTCACTTCATACATTTACTAAACATGTGGAGGGGTGCCGTTCTATCACGTAACAGCGATTTACATGTTCAAACACATTTGCTGTATAACCTGCAAGAGTATTAATACTTATACATATTACTTAACATTCCTTCTTACTTTTATATGTCATATACCCTTTATATTTATCGTTACCATGACACATCACACGAAGACAGTCATGTAAAAACATTTTATGTTAAAAAAACATGTTACAGCAAAAAAATGTTTATTTCTTTTATTTTAAAACGAAAACAAATGCTAGTAACCTCTGTTCAGCTGAATGATATTTCAGAACATCATTATTCATTATGGGATGACATGGGTATGTAAACGGTAACCTAGTGCCTTGAATGGCAGCATGAGTGGTATACTCCCTAGGGAGTTGAGAAGGACATGATAGCACTGATTCATTGACCGGGGCAATATAATGTAGCGCTATCAGCACGATTTTCAAGTATGGATTTTGGCGCAATATAAATATATGTACGCACACCACTATTATATTATTAGTTCTTTTAATTATTATTAGTATTATTATTACCTATTATAATATTAGTAGGGTGCTGTATGCCAAAATGTACTAATTGATGTTGTACTAAATATACTACTCCATAATCAAACACATGACATTAGCAATAAATACTTTAAGGTACTAGAATTCAAGTTTAATCCAACATCCCTTCAACTGAGAAACATGCTTCCCGTAAACCACTTGACTATTTTAATAAGTCTACGTGTCTGTGTATTTCTGTATTCCTTCCTCTTTTAACTTGTTATTGATATCCGTATAAAACAAACATATGCACGAGATTAGTATAAACATCCTAGAATACCTTACTGAAAATACCTACCAAAATATTTGTATTTTCGTATTCGTTCCTCTTTTGTATCATTTTTGTTAATTTTCCACGTGGTTTCGTCAAAGGGATCGGCGTCACGTTTCTTCCGTCGTGTCCAGGGTGACGCGCCACCCACGGCCGTCTTGTTAAGCCGTGTCATCTTCCAATGCTGCTGTGCAAACACATCCCACATGGAACTTTTTCGTTTGGGGAAGCGCCTCTTTGGCCTATCTATCTCTCCACTTCCGGTCGCTACTTCCTGTTTTACCTCCCCTGAATCATATCCTTCCTGATGGTCAAATGCGCTCACATCATCATCATCATCATCATCATCATCATCATCATTATCATAATCATGATCATCCTTATCATCATCATCACCACCACCACTACCATAATTGTCGTCGTCATCATTATCACCACCACGGATACTAATCTCATCTGATTCGTTGTGTTTAATTCGATGAACGAGAGGACATGCCATTTCACTTTCGTCACTTTCAGAAAGTTTAAACCTCACGGTAGGACTTTTCTTACATTTTCTATGATCCGACATCTCCATCAAGTCCAGCTTCACGCCATTATCTGCACCAGACGATCCTTTCATATTCAGTAATCTTCCATCGACGACAGAAATAGGAAGTATCGCTCTAGCGGCTGCTGGAGTATCCGAAACGAATGTGGTCCGAAGGTGTTTCCTTCCGGAAGCGGTCTTACTCGGCGGACAACGAGAACCATTTGTCCTATCTGAGTGATTAACACCATCACACTGGTCTAACTTCTTGCCGCTGTGGACAGCATCATTTGACATAACTTGTGCAATACCCCTCCCAGACCTGACTGACTCTGCCATAGATACCTCCGACACATAGTCGGATCCCTGCTCCTCATCACCCCCTAGTGTAAATCCCTCAACAATGGGACCGTCCCACGGCCCAATATTGGGTAATCCATCCACAACACTCTTTTGCATCCTTCTACGTCTCTTCTATTCTCCTTGCAGGCAAGTCTGCACAAGTCCCTCCTCCAGGACTGGCCGTGTGTCTTCCACACTCCAGTGTGAGTGTCCGCCAAACCATGTATTGTTATCCCCGACTCTCTCTTTTGGAAAAAGAAACTTCCTGTATACGTAAACAGTCCTAAGGGGTAGAATGAATCGATGCTGGTACTGTTAAGAATCCACGGTATCACTCAACACGATTCACGAACTGGCCACTGACATCCGAACTCATGTTATCACATAACCGCAATTATGTACCAGCAAATCACCCAGTTCGGCGTACATGATAAACAAATAACTCCCTCCCTGCACCTCCACCTCCCCCCGCATCAAGTCGTTCCCCAGTCAGCTGAGGCAAGAAGCGGAGCTGGTCCATATTTCATTCTTCCATCATCAATGTCAATAAAATCAAACAGCAACACTTATTAAGGAGCCTCTGGCGCGAGCCCATAAGCTAGGACGCTGAATCTACATCAGTCGGTATTAATAATGCATCCAAATTCCTTACGTGACTGCGGGCTGGCTCGTGGCTGGGGAACACTGTGCGGCGATTCTCCACCGGTGCAAGTAGAAAAGCCCACCTGAATACGTCCTTTCATCCCATCACCTGGACAATCAACGCGCAGGCTTAGACGGTCCTCGACCAGCGCTGGCAGAGGAAGATAAATTAGCTAGCTTTTTTTCCCTACTTACGAACGCCGGATGTAATTTCGGATAACTTTTTATCACACGGATCACGGATTGCTGGTCCGAAGTCGCTGGAGACCGGAATGTTAGAGCTGACAATCTTTACAAAAACCAATAATATTTTACCACCTATTACATATACGTATATAAAGAAAGCGCATGGACTTTGATGGATTTGCTATGTCAACGGTTTATAATGTGAGGCCATTAATTTTCCCTGTAGGCGACCATTTCCATTTATGATATTTTTTTGCATTCAAGGTAATGACAGACATACGGTATGTTGTGTTGGATATATTGAAATCTCACGCATGGTCCAATTTTCTTTCACATAAATTGTATAGATCTATGTTTCATTCAATGCAATACATAACTGCTATTCGATCTGACGTTTATAAATATATAATATGTATATAGGGACTAAATCAATAATCATTTACTCCTAAGACTGTGAAACAAGAAAGGAAATTGCATTTCGAAAAAAAAGGAATATATTAGAAGTGAATTGATTTGTTTTCTATCATATTCATTTCTTCTAAACGTAATTTCCTGTCTCCTTTTACATACCTTAGAAGTAAAAGTTCATTGAGTTAGTTTCTACCCGCTATATAATGTGACACGGCTTTAAGGTTAATTGGAATGGCTCAAGTTTTCTTGATCTTACCATTCCGGTTTATCTGAGGTACATCTAAGAACATAATGACTTTGCCTTGTGCTTGGTTCTTTTATATGGTAGAACTATGTATAAGTATATTGGATATATGATAGCAATAGTACTCTGTACTTCTATTTTAAAAAATAATAACGATATCTTGCTGTACATTCAAACAACGGCTATACCATTTATTGAGGTGAAATAGCATTAAACACACAAAATCAGTTACTTTAATTATTTACAACCATTCACCTAGGAATAGATGCAATGTCTACACAATTGTATTTTTTCCAGCAGACTCATTCCTCACGATTCACTATCTATCAATATTTAAATAAACAAATGTACATGGCCAGTATACTAAACTAATTTTACGTGAAACTATACCTTACTTGATTTTACTCGACATGATATATCTATCTTCATTCACAAACGGAACATCATGATTATTGAGTTAATATTGTGGCCATATTTAGCCATATTACAATTTAAAACTAATTAACATTAGATTATACACAAGTATGCCGTATTTCATTACACATATATGCTTTATCGCCTCAAGCAATGTTACGAGGGGTAGGAACACGATGTTATATGAAGATCTATAAAGCCACTGCTTTAGCGAGAAGGTAGTACAAGGAATATTACGCAGTTGAATCTAAATCTCTACGAGCGATGGAAACCCCCTTATGGTGCTAGATCAGTTTATCAATACTGATACAAACTCTCTCTTTAGGATAACACTATAGAGTCCTTGTAACGGGGTTAAGTATGGATACCGGAATGTCCAGGGCATTACTTAATCAGATTAGAGTTGGATGAAGGATCGTTATTTCTTGGATGATGGTTATCCAAAGAGAGAGATTTGCCAATGGAAACTAGTAACACTATTCTCGAGGCAGTTCGCGGTGATTTCATAAAATCACGTAGTGATTATTTCAGATAAAGCTCCATATTTCATATAATACCCATACAAAAAAAAAAAACACTTATAACTTATAGTCTATGTACATAATTTAGTATATGTATTTACACTGTAACACGTCTATTACAATGAATAAAAGTTTTGGATAAAAGAATAAAAAAAAAAATTAAAATTAAATAATTAAAATTTAAAAAAATAAAATTAAAAATATATATAAAAAAAATAATAATAAAACAAATAATAATAACACCCATATATGTTGTCCTTGTCGAATATGATTCGTGGAAATTATTCTCATGTTGATGTTAATTAAAAAAGAAATGTAACAATTCATTAAAAAAAAAAAATTGAAAGCTTGTCACAAAATATCATTCACAGTAAACCTACCGTATCCTACTTCATTTAGTGCATGTCCATTCATGATCAGAATTAATGTCAACTGTTAATGCCAATTAAAACGTGAAAACGTTCAGAGTTTCGTTTCGCCGTATACATTTGAGTTTACATTCGCTTTAAAACATTATCCTAACCCCCAATGCTCAATATAATGCATTAATTGGATTTCTCATGCCAGAAAATATAGGGATGGATACCCTGATCATAATATTGGCCTACTTCGGGCGGTTTCTCGAGGATCTAGAGCAATGCTAGAGTTCTCGCGAAGTCGCGAAAGCAATGCTAGTGTGACGTCACGAATGTGCTATAGGATTTCCGAATTCACGCCCAAAATAGGTTAACGGTACCCATAGAAACGATCATTTTCAGAAGATTGCTGAAGGATTCCAGCTTGGCACCCTCAAGTTTCTAATTCAACATGGTCGTGTGATTCAGAATCAACCATAACCCATGGTAGGACCTCCAGTGCTAGATTACCTAAAAAAGTCCATTTGGAAGCCGGACTAGTAGCGTTAACGCTACCGAAATATCGTTACCATTATCGTTTCAATGTGACCGTGTACTACATTTTACGCTTAGGTATACCTACCGTACTTACATGTATATCTTTCTTTTTAAAAACAATCTCGTCATCGCTATCGCTATCATTACTGTGCTGGGTGTGCCTTTTATTATACTATACAGAATCGACGTATCACATATGCAAGTACAATAATTGTTTTACTTTATGGCAATATGGGATTGTCTTGTTAATACGATGGTAAATAACATACTGTCTCTAGCAAATTTTGAGTAGTATGTGTGAAAATGAATTTGTCAATATGACATCCCAGCGTAGTCGAGCTTTAAAGGTCACGCATCCAAATCTAATAGAAAACGGGATGCCTGTTTTTTAAGAAAGATCAGATTCGTAGAGAAACTTATCGATGATGTCAACGTTAATGTTACATAGAGAACTAATGAACGAAGAAAGTTTCAGAATGTAATAACTTTAAATTATTCAACATTTGCTTTCGATTTATCAGCTTCTACTAACACATTAATTAAAATGACAAGCATGGTTCGGTTTCATCATTAAATAGATAGCTTTCAGATCATGATTTCTGCTTTTTCTGTTGCCATTCTGAGATACAAATTATTGGCGATGTGATGTGTTAAATAAGCAATAAATAGATTATCCATGAATGCAAGTTACATAGTTAGTAGTTTATTTAAAGTGAATCTGTACGAGGCGCTTCAGCCAAGATTATCCTAATGGATACCAGTTATGACTAAATTAACCACCACCAATTCTTCAATGCCCTCGTGAAATAAATATAACCGGAATATATTGAATAACAATATTACATGAACGCCAAATCAATACTATGAAATCAAAACCAATTAAAAGCATATAATAAGCGAAATTATCGGAAACGATTTTTCAAAACATGCACGAATAACATAAACTGAAGACGGAAAACCGCCCAGCGAAACCGTTATCCTTAACGAATGAGTGGCGGCTATCGATTTACAGTCTAGCCATGCTGGTCCGTGTAGAACGACCCCCTGGTATCCAGAGCGGTACTAATATCGTCTAAATGGACTCAACTGAAGCGCTTTGGTTGCCCATAATAACTGCCTTAGACAGAAGCAAGCTTGGTAACCTCACCGAAGAGTGACAGTGACCCGCTTCCGGTGAGCCGAGGAGCCTTGGAGTGTAAGAAAACAGCCCCAGAGTCATTTTCAATAATACATTACTTTGGTTTAGAGAGATAGTAATTTGGAGACAGAAACGAAAACAAAATTAGTAGTTGAACCCCAACACCAATCTGATATCTTATACAGTGGTTAACTAGGTTATTTTATCATAACACGCTGGTTTTCTCAAAGGCAATACAATAAAGATATAAAAGTAAATACACTTTATATTATAAAAAAACCGAGTAACAGACATGTACCAACTACTCTTCATGATCGTTTCCAGTCATTATTCATCTTCAGTCCGTATCATTCCTGACCAATAAGACACAAAAATGATCACGGAGTTTTTGCTCTAATCCAGCAAGTACTCATGACATGCACATGCAATTCGCAGTTGTGAGAACGTTCATGATACAGTCGACCATCGCTTATATACGTTAATTATATATATTAATTGAAATTCCGGTTATCAGTATATCGAAAATTCTCAATGTATATTATATGTACTATATATTATCATGAACTCAATTAAACGAAAAACTTCTTAGCTCACATCATTGTCCTCAGATGGCATACCCTTTTAGTAATTAATGTGTGCACCGAGGTTCTCTGTCTAGATTCAGAAATGTTCTATTCTGTTCTGAATTAAAAGAATAATGAATAATGTATATTAAAAATTATCGTCTTGACGTTGTTGCAACCTGATAATGAATAGGCAGTATATAAAGCAGAACTATTTAAAGAGTGCACTGTTCTGTCGAATATGAGCATTTCTCTGGGTGACCTTTACCGGCCTCCGTCCTACTAATAGTATTCCTCCGTACAGGATGTCAGACAGCCGCCACAGCAGACTATGATGACTACATCCGGGTATTGCACCCCGGGGACACCTTCAGATGTAGCAGTGAGACTATTAACGGACAGGGAATATTTGCTGACGAGGCAGTTTCTAATCCACTGAGAAAATCTGGTATTAGATCCAGCAACCGAAAGAACACAACCTTTATTCACTCAGGCAGAGCGCCACGGCATATGAGGTACAGACTCATATATATATATATATAAATTAATCACGGATTAAGTTGTCGTTTTGGACCGTATTAGAGTAAAAAACACATGCTCTTAGCATACATCTAATCGCTTTTGTACCTCTATATATTTTTTTTAACGTCTATAGGATAGGTAAAATTCCATTGCCGCTTACACTTCCTCTATAACCCGAATAAAATACCGTAAAATCTCACATTTTCTACTGTTTTCTGACTATGGGAGATAACTCTAAGCATTGAACACGTTCAAAGTAACCTTTCACAGCCACTGGCACAACTATGGAAACGTCGAGATAATTATTTTAATTAATAAATAGTAATATAATAATAAAACGGATTGAAGTCTAGAAGACGACGTGTTATCAACAATCACGACATTTATTGTTGATACCACGTCGTCTTCTGGAATCCAATTCTGTCTTTGTCCTACGTTAACAAGTTAGAAGTAAGTGCAATTTAGATAGATACATGGACACTCTATCAAACGATACCAACTTGACACTTGTGCGCGAATGCATGCCATATTGTTTCCGCTACACCGCTGGCGTACTCGGCACATTGCGCGCCCCTAGGTTTTGATGGAGGCTACCCTCTGCCGTCAAGATAGCGTCAAGCTGTACTACCTACAGTAGTGACTGATGTACAAGAAATGGAACCTATATATTGTGTCGCAAAACATAACTACCGGTATGTCTAGAACATGCGCCATGTGCTCATTGAGTCAACAAACTTTAACTTGCTTTCCTCGAGATGAAATGGTACTTGGCACTGATGGATATCAATAATAACTGCATTATCTATGTCTTTGGAAGCTTTACTGTAGATCTTCTTTGTATGATGCATACTATGCGTGATGAGAAAATTATAACATTGAACGGTTTATTTACTCCTCACGCCACATGGTTTAGCATTATTTAGTAGGCCCGGGGTAAGCCCAACATCGTATTATGGGTGTGTGTTTCTTCATTATTATTGCACTCTAGTCTACAATGAACCCTGTATCATGCGTAAATCCATACAAAAACAGCGGTAACACTCCAAACTATAACGTTAGCACTGTTGTTAGAGCTGTGGCATTCATGTTAGTGTGCATGGAACTATAGTCGCATTACCAAGACAACAGGTATGCGTTCAAAGACACACGCGCTTGCAAGCGGCTTACCAAACTAGCCACTGTCTGAAGAGTCGTATGAACCGTATAGCCTATAGGAGACAGGGAACCAGTTTAGCCCTATGCTGATTGAACGCACCCCAGTTGTGACCTAAAACGATAGTCATGAACATGAGATAGATGGGTCCACCGTGATTAGGGATGCGTTTATGTTTAAGCCAGGGGCGGATCCAGACTTTCAGGTTAGGGGGGGCTCAAAGTGCATTTTAGTAGGGGCTCATAATTTCACCATAATACAAAATATATGTTTATTGAAC
>JAVCKZ010088330.1:0-11982 GCA_034780755.1 Lepetodrilus elevatus
ACATAAAGCACGGAGTACATGTAAATATGTGCATGCACTGCGTGCTTTATGTCCGGCGTAAATATATGCGCCTTTCATGAAACTCAGGCCTGGAGATTACTTCAGTATTTTACTGCAGCTTCTGTCAGTACTGTACCTGCAATTCTGTCTAGACCCTGTCTGGGTGACTGCGTGTATCTGAGATGACTTCAATATTTTACTTCAGCTTCTTTCACCTGGCTAAGATACCTGCAATTCTGTCTAGACCCTGACAGCGTGTTCACAGTGTCTGTGAGCAGCCTAGCTGGAACTACAGTAGACCTCGCATATAACGGCCTCGCATAAACCGGACACTCGCCTATAACGTACTGAATGTGAAGTTCTGTTCCCATGTAATTCTAATTACGGCATGTGCGTATAACGGACTTCGCATAAATCAGACAAAAATAGCCGGTTCCAATGAGTACGTTATATGCGAGGTCTACTGTAGTTACTTAACACTATATAAATAGCTTACCGTATATTATTATACGTATGTATGGTAACTGAGTGTCACGTGACTGTTGCAGATGTCCAAGACTCAGAGGATGGAGTTGTTGGACGCGTACGCCGCCTCCGGAGCCAAGCGCGCGGTGGAAACGCGCCTCCTCAGCTTCATCAGCTACAACTACTACCACCTGCCCATGTACGCCAAGCCTGGCATGGTGTGAACTCTGACCCCGGCCGTCCTGTCGTCACCATCCTCGCAACATGGACACATTCATAATTAGCAAACTTATTGCGGCAACTAGTGACAATAGCAGTGCCTGTCAAGTCATGGCCATTTTTGTAATGTGTAGAAATATTGTTGGGACATTTTTTTCACGGAAATTTCGACATTGTCAAGAAATAATTATTTTTTAATTGTCATTTTCTTCTGTACCTACTTGCTATTTAAAAGTATACTACCCGGTACTCAATATTTGCTAGGGACATTGTTGAAGGCGACTTAAGTTGCCCAATCACGTGCAGAAATAGAACACTTTGATTTTATTCAGCAGGGAGGTTGATTGTGAATCTTACGGAAATTTGTCCTTAATTAATTATGAACCTTATGGAAATGCGTCATTAACACTGACAACTCCTTGTGTATGGCTGACATATTTCAGCTGCGACGTAAAGCATTGATTCATTAATTCAAGACTGGCAATGTCCATTTTAAAAGTCATAACAATATTTGTAATATATTGACATTGATTAGGACACAGATTTGAAATTAACGTTTAATGACAAGATGGACTACCATACAATTTAAAAGATATTTCATGGACATCTTGTGAAGTCACGTATGTTTCAAATTGACAAGATTGACAGCATTATAATGGGCCTGGATGCGTGAAAATGCAAGTTTTTTTTATGAAAAGGTTTCAATGGCAGTGTGTTACACATCCGAATGAAATCTGAACCAAAATAGTATGTCAAATACCTCACACATTACAATGTGTCACATACCTCGCCCATTACAATGTGTCACATATCTCGCCCATTACAATGTGTCACATACTATTGATCAGATACAAATGTGTCACATGCTACATCTGACCTAATACATGTCAAACACACTCGACTAAATAACAACGTCAATGATTATATTGAAGTCAAATCTATGTAATAATACCAATTCCCTATTAGAAGTATGTAGTAAAATTATTTAATATTATTGATATTGTTTGTATAGCAAAAATTATACTGAATGGGGATTGGATTTACAAATCATATTATAAAATACAATATTGGCTGTCATTTTTCTTCATGATCTACCATGAATACTGCATTATTTATATTGTACAATTTGTATAATTTAATTAAATATTTGTATATATTTGAAGAGGATTTTACATTCCTGAAGTGTGGCACAATTCTTTTTCATATTACGGTAAGACAATATTTAAGAGGACCAAATGAAGTAAAGCATATATATATTGTGTATGTTGTGAATAATTTAATATATTTTAAATAAGTATATCTGTGTAAATAGTATGTATATATCTATTATGTCTATATATTGGTAGGCACATGAGCACACTCTCACACATGCACACGTGCACAGTTTTGCTGAACTTATCAGTTCTCCATCCAGTTACTTAAAATAAAATGAAGAATTGATTGCTATAATATGTATCGTGTTATGGTATCCTGCTACATGTATATATCAATAATATTTTCAAACTAATGTGTACTTTTAATTTATTACAGAATTAAATACAAAAATAATATGTATTGATGTGACTCATGTTTATTTTCATCACGATTGTCACACTGTGATTGTTTAATACAATGTGTAGCAATTTACTGACAACATTTATGTGCAAATATTTATTGGATATTTCTTACATTAATGTCTTTTATTAGTAAATTGTGTATTGCAAAATAATATATTCACCTGTATAACATATTGTATTTTTCACTCTTTCACATGATATGGAATTCAGGTTCCTTATCCACAGAGCTGCACTTGATTGTAAACTTATGCAGATGGTAGTCATAGCTTTACATAGTCATACGTAGTCATAGGTTTACAATCGACTGTAAAGCTAAGATAGCTTTGAGGATCGGGTCCCAGTCCATGTATTGCTAGTTAACCAATCCACGGAGTTAGTCGATTGTAAAATCATTGGCCGCCTCTCTCAACTAACGATAGGTTTACAATTGACTGTAAAGCTAAGATAGCTTTGTTGATTGGGTGCCAGTATTGCTATTTAACCTCCCCCCTGGAGGCGATTGCAGGTGCCCAATTATTTTTATTAGTCCTGCTTGTGATAAGGAAAAGGCAGAACATTAGGTCAGTTATTTAAATATGTATCTGTGATATGTTTTGTAAATAAATAAATATTTGGTGTGCATTTATTTGTCCTTTTCCTTTTATCTAATGCTATAAAATATATGCGTAAAGGCATGGTTTGTTGACATATTTAATAGGCAAACATATTCTACCTGAAAGTATGTACCTACATAGCATTTAATCTATACAAGTATATATTTGGAAATAAGCTACAATTTTCTGCATGTCCCACTGATTTTCAAGATTTTCATATCTTTTTCATAGTTTTGTGTTTTTTATCGTGACACCAAAAAAAACCTACAAAAATAAAACTCTTTATTTTGTCACAGGTGATCTGTGATAAAAACTCTCAAATAAACATAAGTAACTGTAGATTTTACTTCCGCATTAGTGGATTATTGAAAGAAGTATTCATAAAATATACGTTTTAAATTTCTTTCCTATGTATTAATTTTTGTAAATATTATTTTGTATTATTATTATTATTAGTTTGTTGTGTATATTCAATATAATGCATACTACTTAATATTTCATCCAGGGATACTTCCAAATAATCATATAGGCTACATGTAGTTATGTAATATGTCGCAAAATTGAAGTTAATGTGACAATAGATACTCCTAGTATTCGACACTACATATATTTTTCAGCAACCCCATCAATTCACTATCACAATGTTTAAGTTGTTGAAGACACTTGCGTGGTCAAGTGCATAATGTACATGTACACCGGCAATTTATATTGTTTGTAAACATCCATTAACAGGTTATTCGTCAGGTACATGCAGGCACATGTTAATGTTATGTGTAGATATTGACACATGTAGATCAAAATGTTAATGTAATGTATTAAATATTGACATATGCTGATCGGACTTAACACGATCAACAGACAGATTGGTGTCGTGTATAAATTCCCGCCAGATGCGTCCTCGCATATATATCATAATCTGGGCAGGAATACGATGTATACTACTGGGGATTATTGAGATTACTGTGCAGCGGTGACATTGATTATATCGCTTTAAGATGAGAGTGATATGCGAGCGTGTGTGTGTGTGTGTGTGTGGAGAGAGAGAGAGAGAGAGAGAGAGAGAGAGAGCGATAGCAATAAAGGGCGAGGTAGGGAGAAAGAGATAAAAACTGGGAGAGGTGGAAGAGAAAGAAATGAGAGAGAGAGAGAGACATACATATGGCGCTTTATGATTATACAGATGTATGTGTTTGTGTGTGCGTGTGTGTGTAGAGGTATGGGTGGAAAGAGAAGAAATGAGAGAGAGAGAGAGAGAGAGAGATGACATATATAGCGCTTTAAGATAATACAGTTGTACATTATATCTACAGTATATACATGTGTGTGTAGATGTATGAATGGAAAGAGAAGAGAGAAGACAGAGGAGGTAATAAGTAAAAGAGAGAGAGAAAGAGACAGACAGACAGATACAAAAAGAGAGCTAGAGAGAGGACATAAGAGGTTATAAGTAAGACAGAGAAAGAGACAGACATATACAAAGAGGGAACTAGAGAGAAGACAGAAGAGGTTATAAGTAAAAGAGAGACAGACAAGACAGATACTAAGAGAGAGCTAGAGAGAGAACAGAAGAGGTTATAAGTAAAAGAGAGACAGAACCACAGACAGATACTAAGAGAGAGCTAGCTAGAGAGAAGACAGAAGAGGTTATAAGTAAAAGAGAGACAGACAGACATATACTAAGAGAGAGCTAGAGAGAGAAGACAGAGTAAGAGTCAACAAATACAGGTCAAGTATTATAATTACATTGTTCCTATTCCTCTTAATCTTCTAGTTATAGGTACTTAACCCTGTCAACAAGACAACACCTACACTATTAGCTTTACTCGTTCACGGGGAAAATCGACCAGGCAACACAGTGTTTTGCGATCTACATTCAAAAGCTACAGCTGTAAAGCTTATTGGTAATCAATAGTTACCCTGTCGTGTTTATAAACGGCTTTCCTGTGGTGTATAACACTGTTATTACGAGATCACAGTTTCTGCTGACTGGCCGAGTCTCGGTTTGTTACTTTAAATAACTAGTATGACCAATACTTAATGTTTATCTTTGTGCCATTGATTTACATTGCTTTCTTGCTTTCCTAACTTCCTTTGAATGATATACCTGGAATGGATTTTACGTTGGCAAGGGAACATGTCATTATTCGCTCATGGCAATGTACATCTCTGCATTAGTTACTATATTTACATTGCATTGATTGTGGTCAAATATGTTACAGACAGGTACAGTAGGTCCTATATATACCACACGATTGCTAGAATTTAGCTAAAGGGTATATATAGGGCACGAAATACGGGTACGATTCACATTGCTTAATACACCATGATGGTCCTTACAAGTGGAATATGTTGAAGTATTCAGGCGAATTTAACATCTTCACACGCGTGACTAATTGGGTTACATTTCTAATGTGTGGATCAAACGACAACTTAACTTGACTTTTGACAGCTGAGCCCCAGTATTCACTAGGCCAATGTTTATTAACCGTCCTCTGGTCTTCTGTTAATAGGCGAGATTGTTGCAATTGTATGGATTGGAGTTATATGTAGTCTACACACCGGTGTGGATATGTTGAATGTAAGGACTACGAATATATATGTTGACTGTGCTGTTGCAAATATGCCTGCATAAGATAGTAGTGTGATAAGTATCAAATGTTATACATATTATAGTTAGAAAAGACAACTCTACAACATTGTGAACATTTTATCTTGTTAGCTGTAGTTCTGTAGCTAGAAGACGCCCCCATTTTCTATATGTTTTGCTATCTATTAAGGGTAGATAGTACCCATAATAGATAGCAAAATAGTAAACGGGGCATCTTCTAGCTACAGAACAACTATCCATCTTGTATATATATATTCCCTAGGGAGTTGAGAAGGTGAAATGAGTGCACACGGATCCATTGACCGGGCTAATAATGTACAGCGCCATGAGAAAGCTTTCGAGCGTGGATTTGGCGCAAAATAAATGCGGACATGATTATTATCTCTCAAATGAAGGTAGTTCCATAGCTCTCAATACTAATAGCGTCCTTTGTTCCAAACGACAATGGTTCCAGCATGCAATTATTGACTATACAATGCTTTCAATGTTTATGCCAAGGAATTATAGTGGTAACTGTTGTTCCACGTTGTTCCAGATTTCCAAGACGGTGTGCGTCCCATTGTAACGTATCAAAGAACACACATTATTAAGTTGCATAGATAAACATCTTTTACTGTCAAACCCAAGATTTACAAGATTATACATGGACGGGATCCACTCACATCGTTTCTCACCTTGCTTTATGCCAGTAACAATGAACAACACGTAACGGAGATTTTGCGAAAGCCTATAGAGTAAAGCCTTACAAATTGTCACCTTATGTACCAACTGTATCCTCTTTGAAATACACACATGCAACATAGAACAATTTTTTTCCGATTGTCGTACGAACCACTTGTAATTATTTATTTTTTAAAGGTATAAATAGTCAACGGCGTAAACTGGTTCTTTGAAGCGGTTCCACTTGATCAGCTATCGACCAACTGAGTCTTTCTTTGAGGAAGACAAAACCTCGTAGAGTCATTTCACTAATGGAGAGACGAGTGTTGACAACAAGTAGAACGATACACAATATTGCACGTATTCAACCTCAACGTACATAATACATTATATACAGCATGCTTGAACACTTAACTTTTGTCACAGGTATGTGGAATTTAAATACAACAATTACATATATTCTGAATATAAATAGACTACGTTATTCTGGGACATCAAGCTTTTATCGAATACTAGTATGCTATGAAAATTAATGTTTTGTAACCATTTCAAAGGCATTTGAAGACAGAAACTTGGCTAGCAATACACGTGTATTCATTTACATGCACAATCATCAAATGTCGTCATCATCAGTACCCACGGTTATTTCAGTCACATTTCGCCTCAGCCAACACACTTATAAATAATAACAAGTGCATTGTACACACAAATAACTTGTGAACCGACAACAATAGGCATATCCTGTTTGAAATAAACACATGCAAAATAGAACATGAGTTTTGCTTAACAGTTTTTTTAAAGGAAAAAAATATCCGAATGCGTAAACTGCTTCTAGACTGGTGTCATAGCAATATCAAAATCAATTGAATATAAATATGTTCATGATCCATTCGTTCTTGTAAATACATATTGTATAGAAAATGGATATTCACGCATTGATTTGAGAGGTCGAACTCATACAAGTAGCAGATGCACAGTTTCACGTAGATACATCCACGCAGCTTCATACAAACAGTACAATTAAAATCTCACACGGGTAGCACATATAGTAGTCTCACAGGTTACGAGGTAGCACATTAAACAGTCTAACATATCCTAGTACGTAGCACATATACAACATCACATACATATGTAGCACATACTTATATCGTCTAACACACGTAGGACATAATACTGTCTCACATGTATCAAGATAATCTCACCCAACTAGCACATGTACAGTCTCACTCATGCAGGTAACATATACAGCATCACGTAGATAGCACATAATACAGTCTCACAAATGTAGCACATATATAATCTCATACAGTATAGCACAATACAGTCTCACCCATGTAGTAGTCTCGCGGGTAGCACATACACAATCTCACACAGCAGCTATCACGTATGTATCATACATATATCACATACACAATCTCACATAGCAGCTATCACGTATATACTATCATACAGATAGCACATAGACAGTCTCACATAGGTAGCACATATACAATCTCACACGGCAGCTATCACGTACACAATACAATACAATACAGATAGCACATAATTATAGTCTAATAGACAATCTCACATATTATAGGTAGTGCATATATATATAGTCTCACCCAGGTAATCTCATGCAGATAGCATACATACATACTACACATATACTCTCTATATAATATATCTCCCTCCCCTCCCCCTCCCCTTCTCTCTCTCTATCTCACACACACACACACACATACAGTCTCGCCCACATACTAGTATTATGCGATTATTTGGCAGGAGGTAATTATGTTAGAACTGTCTTAGAGACCTATACGTGTGGAGCTGATACTAGAAGTATACCTATTGTCATGTCTGTATCGAGCTATACACTGCAGCCAGCAGCTAATCGTCAGTCGCTGGGACGCTGTGAACCAATTGCTGGCGTAAGCTGTCGCCAGCAGCATATGGACGTCGTGCTCGAAGTCGTTGTTGTATCGAAAGTATTCCTCGTAACACTTTTTTATCGCCGCAAATATATTATCACTATCCACGTACATTGGTTTTCTGAGGAGATATTTCGCGATCATCAGCGACAGTCGCGCTATACTCTGAGGCGTGTGACCGTAGTCGTATTTGGGATCGTATTCCGAAAATTGGAGTTCGTTGACTTCGTATCTTTGGGCGTTCAGCTCGTCTTTTACTTTTAAGTATTCTATTTCCATCATCCTGTTTTTGGCATTGGCGAGTTTGATGTCGCATTTGAACTTTGCGACCTGGGTCTCCAGTGAACTTATCCTATACAGAAGCTCAGCGATGTCGGCGTTCGTGATGGCCTCGCTGGCTCGAAAACGTTGTCTCTGGTCCCGCCATTCCGTCTCGAAATCACCGTCGTCCACTTCCGCCGCTATCCCCGGACACTGGATCTGATGGCTGGCCAGCTCGAACCTATTGACGACTTCGTCACATCCGGCGCACTCCACCGGGAAGAATGCGCACGTGTCCAGATGTGCTTGAAGACGGTCGAGCTTTACTACACCTTTACATCCCCTCTCGGCGTGGTCGCACTCTACGTCGAATCCGTTAATGAGATTCCTGAGCGCGTGTACCGGTTTCGCACCTTCCGCTCCGACACGTGTTCTGCATTCGGGGCAGGTCTCGATCTCGGGTTTCTCGAGCCAGGTATCCAAACACGTGCAGCAGAATGTATGTCCACACGGAGTCAGTACCGCGTCTTGAAGAACGCACCCACATATTCCACAAACCAGATTTGGGTCGACCGGACCAACGAACTTGTTAATGCTGTAACCCATGATCTTCTGCTTCAGTGTGTACCTCCTCTCTCCTCTATATTGACACACACCTGTCAATCACTCCTCTTCAACGTGTACGACAAACACGCCACAATCGTCTGCTTCACTGAAGCCTATAATGAACAAATCACACGCATCGGGTTATGAGCTCATCCGGTAGCTATATCAATTAAGCAAATCTTCAATCAGTGATTCCGTATTGTTGTTATTCCATGTATACACGTACTATCAACGGTCATCAACATATTAGACTTCCAATGTTCCGTCCAATATCGGTAGTCCTGCGAGACCAAGTTGATCTTTTAGCTTCCCTGGCTTCCCGACGACAAATCCCACCTTCCTGTGGAAGCCTGGTATACTAAACTCGTAATCGAATTACCTTCTCATATTGAAAGCACCGCCTACTATTAGGAATCCGTATAGTTCACTGCTCGTTGACTCGTTCGACCAGTGCACACTAGCTGCTTCGTTAAGCCCGTATTCCGTCCACTAAGTCGGGTTATGTGGCTGATCCGAATATAAACAGCTCTGCTGATTTTAACTGTAGACTGTGACAGGTGTATGATCGTCTGCTTCAATGGACACGCCGGTAAAGATGTCTCACCTCGAACCTGACAACCGCGAAATGCATAATATCAATACGTGCAAAGATCTTCAGAAGTCAATCGCTTCTTCAAAAGTGAGGCACGCCCCAAATCTTATTCTATGAAATAAATTCAATAGATTCCATTGGTATTTACAGGTCTTAATGCACGTTAGGTAAACTCGGACTCTGAAGAGTCAATACTCTCTATACGTACGCTAAACCTTGTCGTATACAGTAGCAGGCGCTAGGGAACTTACCTCAGTTGGGCAACTCGAGCTTCGAGCTTCGCATCTGCTGTCTGGTATAACAGTCGGCAGCTGAGACTGAAATCTCCAGTCTACCTGTCTCAGATAACCGCACGCCTTGTGAACACACTAGAAGACGCCGTGCATAATATATGAGCCGTGGTGCTTGGGATACCTTCCAATTAACAGGTTTATGGTACTGGATGGGACCCGTGTTGTCTTATGTACTCGAGGGTCCGAGCTCCGTCTGTGGGAATGTTCCTATCCTAGTGTAGTGCAAGGTATAGCGACGCCGCGGGCATGTACTAGTAATTGATGGCAGTTGGTGGATGTTTTCTACTGTTTACCAATCTATTTTCGGCACACTTGGTCGATAAGTGAAGATTATTCTGCTAGCGTGCATCCAGCATCGGAAGTTACGCTTACAAATCGGCATGTTTATCGGGATTACGATCTTTCTTTTTTCTTGCCCCTTCTGAACTTCTCTCTAATTTATTTTCCCCTTTTTTTTTAGAAATACATGTATATAGTTTTATATCATGTACATGTACATTTAGATTAGATTACATTGTCAAATAGGCCTAGGATACTATCACATCGAAATATTTAAATAATAATCAAAGATCAGTTTACAGATATCATACCTCCAGGATCCAGCATCGGGCGTCCTGAGTGTCCTTTCACATTAACTCTTATATCGATGACGCAACGACTGAACGTTGGGTTTCCTGCACACAGGACCCGATGGTCATACTAAGGATCCTGGATAGAATCGTAAAATGATCTTCAATCGGTATTTGTTGCTGTGTAAGTATTACGATTCACAGGACCTATATCTACAATACAAACCATTCCAGCCCACAATATAAGTATTATTCGACTCTACTGTATGCAACTTGTACTATACATTCATGGTGCATCAACAGCTATACTGGCTATGCACCGTACAGCTGTGCTGGTCTACACTGTACTGTATACATACTCAAGCCATATTGTATACACTCTTATCATCTTTCACAATATCCCTCGACAAAAACAAACACATGTCCATATTGTCTTAACGTGTGTATAGTTTAGATTGTGCCCCTTGGAGGTAGTCCGGTGGGGGTAGCAACGGTAGAGACTGTCTAGTCTGGTTGTTGTTTATTAAATTGGGGTTTAGAGTAGTTTTCAAGTTTCTTTCACTTGTATCACGACTTGTCAGTTTATAGGGCAGGATGAATCCCGAAACATCAGTAGCGCTGAATGTTTCAGTAAACCTGCGAGCACCTGCTGGTACTGACAGACCAAGGATGATGTCTGCATTGCGACTCTATACAGAGAGTGCTCCTATCATGATCGCGTCAGAAAGGAGACTATAGCTTTTAACAAATAACGGTAATCTGCTGTAGCATAATTAATTAGTATACTCCGAGAATCTTAAAATGTTGCAAATAGTGTTTACACCCAATGCCAACTTCCGACATGACCATATACAGCAAAACAACGATACGCACTTTATGAATTGTGATTGAATTAGTATTTCTCGTCGTGCAGCGAAAACATTTGAACTGTCGATAGTGGCCAACGATAAACCGCATCTTCTAATTCTAGATCCAGATGATAGTTCTTGTATGCTATATAGGCTAATTAATACGACATTGCTTCTTTTTCCGTAGATGTGTACCGATTTTCTTACGATTCATTTGACAAAGAAATACGAAAATATTACAGTAAACTTGAAATTGCAAGGCAACAGATGTTCTACCATGAATAATACAAACTGCATCATCGCAGTATTTTGCACGCACGCCAAAGACTGCGCGTTGATACCAGAAGGCATTCCTGTGGGGGACAGATACCGATGGTGTCACGCAACATGGCGCACGCGCACAGATTCCCAATCAGTCGGTACTAACGTTCTTTGTTTCAGGTAGAAATTGGAAATGTCAAATACTAAAAATGAATGTTTAATGAGTTAATTTTGGCGACGGGAGTGACCGCAGACATTCGATACAGCAGAAAGAGCAGAGAACACGCTTAATAATTGATTCTCTAAGATGTGTCTGGCAGCTGGAGGAAAGATATAATGGTAACATCCACTATATCCAAAGTTTGGTACTTGAATTCGGTGCTTAGTCCTTGACTAAATATATTGGCATATATTTCCGGCCATACATACTATAATATACCTACATTATTAGTGTGTTCATTCCGTTAAAGGGGCAAGATCATACTTGCACGTATTTAATCATAATTTTTTTATATTTATTTTATTTTTCTATATAATATTA
>JAVCKZ010088341.1:0-11981 GCA_034780755.1 Lepetodrilus elevatus
GACGTTTTTGATGCCTGTATTGGGGTATGATGTCCCGATTGGGTATCATGCCCCAATTGAGGGGTGTACTGAACCTGGTGACAGATGTGGGTGACACTGTCAAAAAAAAATAGTTAGGCAATATGCTGATATGTAGACAACCTTAGCCATGTTACCACATAGTCTTGAGTATAGAATAAAAATGTTTTTTTCATGTTAATAACTTCTTGTGGTATTCACATTGATTTTTCTGAAAGATTCTTATCTCATTTTCAAGCAAATCATGCCTAGTAATAAATGGTGATAAGTTAGTATTTTTACATTCACACAATCTACTTTTATTTAGTCAACTTGATTATTTGGTGATATTTATTAGTTTATGGCTGAAATCGGTGGGTAGTAATAATAATATTTAGCACCACATTCCATGTAACATTCTATCATCACAAATGGGTGAAAGATTCCTGCAGCAACTTTTAACTCCATAAGTACTCACTCGCTTGTAACAATATAAATATGTCCACCTTGACAAATCATTAGATCAGTACAACTAAAATTTGCTAAATGGTATGGGTAGATTTATAACTAGAATTCAGAATAATTAATGTTGTTTAATTTACTGTATTACTGTATTACTGTTATCTTGCAGTTGATCTACCCTGGGCATATCAAGCTGACAGAGAAAGAGGTAGGAAACTAACATTACTAAGTTTTATTAATTCTTAATTGTTTCACAATTGTCTTTTTGAGTATTGTATTGAGACTTTCTCAAGCATATATCATCGCAAATGGCTAGAGATTACCGCAGTGATGCTAAACTCCATAATCATTCACTCAGTTAAGGATAGACACACACACACACACACACACACACACACACACACACACACACACACACACACACACACACACACACACACACACATGCAAGCACACACACACACACACACACATGCAAGCACACACACACACACATGTATACAGACATACACACATATCACACAGACACACAAGTAAAGTTTACTAATTAGTAATGAGAATACAATTTTAAAATAGTAATAACTATTGTAGAATGAGGGATAACTAGCTGGTTGGAATAAAGCACTTGTGACTTGAACAGACTAATACAAGCTTTAAAGTAGAAAACTTTATGAAATTTTTCAAGTTTCAGTAAATGAACATCTGTTATCATGGTTGTTTGTTATTTCTGTTTCAGAAAATGAGCATCTGTTATTTGTCATTTCCTGATTCCAACTCTGGTAAGTCTGCACGTATAAAAGGCATGCCATCACAGTTTACTGACATATTTCACTGTCAAACAGTGTCCCACTAGTTGTCAATATTTTCAAATTTATTCATCTCGCAATTTTTAATATTTGAAGGTAAACTTTTTATTTTTTTAATATCTAAAACCAATTGGAAATGTGAAAAATTTAGCAAATCAAATGTACATAGTTTCAGGTAAAATATGTTTTGCCATAAATATGTCAAAACTATGATTAGGTATGTACCGTAAAGTATGTTTTAAATTAACATCATAGTATAAATATGTATAAGAACTTATTAAGTAGAACTTTCACCACCATGAAGATCTAATATATACTACTGTACTTGAACAAACTTAGCTAAAGGACCAACATTTAATCAGATTTAATAACACACCAAAAAAAGGAGGAAACTCGGGGAAGAATTCAAGTACAATTCGATAAACATGATAAAAGTATTGTTCCTGTGAAAATTGTGACCCTTGTCAATACCGTATATCATGGGTCATAGGGCCATACTGGGCTATAAGCCCAATCCCCTTTTTGAGTAGATGAGTTAAGTGGGCCTATTCTGGGGTACAAGCCCAGAGCCTACTCTGCAACATTTATTTTCCTTTAAAAAAATAATCTAGGCCCTAGACTAGCCTAGACAAGGTAAATTTGGACCCACGTTGATATTGTATTATATGCAATCAATAATAACCAGATGCTTCAAGCTTTGGACTACTATTTACTGACATGCAATATTTATTGAATAAAGTATATTGATCTTTCATGCTTGTAAAATTGATGTCGGCATGTAACTTGTAAGCTGTTCATTCATGCATGTGAAATGTTATTGTAGCCGAGTTCAATGTAAGTTTTAACTTGTTAAGAAAGTGTTGTAAGTACCTGAGAATTATATGTTTTTATATTATAATAATCAAATGGTATTTACAAGCATTCCTATTTATATATCTTATTCTTCATGTTTTTGTTGCACATTCAATAGTGACACTTGACTAATCTATTTATAGTTACAAATTCACAATGCTACAAGTACTGCACATGCTATATTCAGTGATGACTTTTGTCCATGTATACATAGTCATTGCTTATGTATTTCACAAATGTTATTTGTTGGTGGTCTAATGTGACCGCTGACCTCAAGTGCGGGAATGTCATCATTAACCCTCTCCATGTTGAAGGCAGCCAGAGATGCCCTAAAGAGCAGTACCTGTGCCTGTTATGGACAGATGACTTTGACTTTTGTTTTTATATTTATATAGAACATAGAACTTAGAATAATCTCGTAGTAATGTAGAGTTTTCGACTTGTACTTTTCAAACAGCCTTTATTACCCCCACATCATAAGATATCTTGAAATAAGTCAGGATCAAACTCACTCTTTCTGATAGTGAATCTTGCACTCTACCAGCGGCCCTAAAATCCAATATCAAATAAAATCGGAAATAATCTCTCCGTGTAAAATTTTGCGATCTAGTTCTACAGGGATATTTTGGATCTTTTTGAAGTCAGCTGTAATATTCAAGTATTTTACTCTGGTTTTACTGAGACTGTGTAGCCATATTCCGTCGTTGTTATTGACAGGATGTATGGGTGACACACAGTTCCACTTCCGTATCCGTCAGTGCCCGGGACGGCGTCAGATACTGCAGGCTCACAACAGCTACAACAGAGACTGTCCTGTGGCATTGCAGGTGAGTGTGTGGGTGGGGTTGTACAGGACTGGGGGTGGGATATACTAGCGGGTGGTGTAGGGTTGGTTTACAGGGCTAAAGGTGGGGTGGTATAGGACCGGGGATGGAGTGTGGGTACGGGTACAGGGCAGTGGGAGTGATACTAGGGGGTGGGATAGGGTGTTACAAGACAGGGGTGGAGTGGTACTAGGGGTGGGGTATGGTGGTATAGGAATAGGAATGGGTTGTATAGGAATGGGTTGTGGGAGAGGGGTGATGAAAGACTAGGGGTGGGGTGGTACGAGGGGGTGGGGTGGTATTGGACTGGGGGTGAGGTGGTACTAGGGGATAAGATAGTGGTGGTACAATACTGGGGATGCAGTGGTACAGAACTGGGGATGGGGTGGTACTAGTTTACGGGTGGGGAGATACAGAGGACTGGGGGTGGAGTGGTACTAGGGAGTGGAGTGGGGGGTGGTACAAGAAGACTTGGGGTTGGGGTGGTTCAGGAGTATGGGGTAGGGTGGAACACTATGGGTGGGTGGTACAAGAACAAGGGGTAAGGTGGTAATATCTGTGTGCTAGGTATGGTAGTGGACTGAGGGTGGGGTACAGTACTAGTGAAAGTACATGAGGTACATACTCAAGTCTTTGTGTGTTTTCAGTGTGATAACGCCCACTACTACGGCTTTGTGTATTTCCGCCAGACTAAGGACAAGTCTATCAGGAGAGGCTACTTTCAGAAGGTACGGCGACTACTACAATGAAAAATATAACGGATATTAAAATATTAATTATTAACAAAACAACCACAACACTTTCTTATCAAAACTGACAATTATTAATGCATTCTGTGCAAACTAAATTAGTAACAATAACTTTGTAATGATCTACTTATTAAATACTTATAATCATGAGTCGTCGCATATGGGTGAAACATTCCCGCTGCAAACGTAAACTAAAGCATTATTTCATCATCATCAATTCCAATTCAAGAGAAGTAACTCTGTTTCTCTTTGCTTAAAGTGAAACAAATTCCTTCCAGAGTTACCATTCTTGCCAAGTGTGTATTTTAATCTGTTTTGTTTTGTTTTCTCTTTCTAGTCTGTGGTACTCATCACGAGATTGCCGTTTGTTTTGCTGTTTAATCAGCTAGTCAGCATCATCGCACCTGAGTACTTTGACAATGGGGAGCCTAGTCTAGAAGCAGGTAGGGCATGAGAATATGGTAGGGCTGGATATCGATACTCATATGAAAAATCAATAATAATCAAACTGTTCATTTGTATCAATCAATAACACTATTTTTATATTGACGATCATTTGGTTTGCAACACAGAATATTAACTTGAAATTAATAATTCACATATACTTGTAGGTTTTAACGGAAAAAACAACAACTTATTAAACGCAATTATCCTTTTTACTAAGCATTATATATATATGGACATTTCAGAACTGCTAATGGGAGAGGGATACTAAATTATTACAAAATGCCTAAATATTCAGCCTTTTCAAATTGCAACTACGCAAAATAAAATCATTTTTTGGTCCTCTTTTTCACACGCTACTTACAACTTGATCAGTACATATTTTCTCTGTCTTGTTTCTTTGTCCATCCGTGATTGATTTTACAAATTTACCTTCAAACTATACAATATTATGCAATGTTTATATTCTACTATACTATCGTATGATCTGTATTCATGTATACTGGGAATTGTGTGACATGTACCTGTGAAAAGAATTATGAAAAATAAAGAAATTATAAAAATAATAATAATTTGGTTGTACATTTCAGCTTGTCATGACATCGACCAGTGGCCTAACCCTGTTCCTGGTGACACTCTCAATCTTCCCATTATGGGGACCGTTATACAGGTATGTCTGTCTATCTGTATGTCCATCTATCTGTCCGATACCATCCTGGGGGTGCCCATGCTTATTGCTATACAGCAGGTTTTTCAACCATCTATGTATATGGAAGGGACAATGTTGATGCAGATAAGATACCATGACCAATATTGATAACCATTTATTCTTTTTCTTTTGTATTTGCGCATGTTCAATTTACAAAGTGCAGTTGCAGACGTTACGAAACATGTTTTAGGTAGATTTCATGCTCAACTCCAAGTTTGGTTCATAAATCCTATATTAAATTTGAGTTTGAGCCTGAAATCATGCTCAAAATATTTCGTAACCAATGAAACTTGAGGGAATTGTATTTTTCTTTGGTTGCGATGACACGTTCATCACTTTGGTTTTGACAGTTTGGTTACCAACATTGTCCCTTTATATGCAATATAATTCTTAATTTGTCCACTACCCTCAAATACCAAGATCTAATGTTTGTTCCAATGACCTTTTATGAACTCCGCTATTAGCCAATCTGATAGCTTCTTGTCAAATCCAGTTCTTGCTTATGACAAATACATAACCAGATAACAAGTATCACCTGCTTATTAATGCTCTGATTGGAATTGGCTGCATACAGGCATCGCAATTTTCCACGAAAATCCGCTGATTTACTTGTCTAGGGGTGGATTTATTTGCCCTGAACGTAGCTTGGAGCCTGCAGCCTGAGCCTGTCTTCCGTTTAAATCACAATTTTCTGTTAACAGCCATGCCTGTGTATATTAGCTTCATATTTCGCCACTCAGAGTTCACGACAGGTTAGCAGGACAAAGTGGCCTGGCCCAGAGATTACGAAACTTTTCTGAGTACAAATTCGTACTCGACTCAGAATTTTGTTCATAAAACGTCATGTGACGTCATAGTCCGAGTACGTTTTTGTGCTCAGAAAGTTTCGTAATCTCGGGGCCTGACAACCGATTTCAGCAGAAGAACAAGTCTGGGCTCTGAGAATACGAAACATTTTGAGTACGATTTCATGGTCAAACTCAGGTTATATATGGGAATTTATGAACAATTTATGAGCATGAAATCATACTCAGAAAAGTTTCGTAATGTCGTGGCTGGGTCTGGGGGCTGCAGGCACAAGTAATATCCAGGGCAAATAAATTGACCCCTGGAAATAAATATAACCAGTGTTTCATGAAAGTTGTGTATATTTATGCTGGACATAAACAGTAGCATAGGGTGTATGCACCGAGTTACATGTACTCTGCTTTACCAACGTCCAGATAGCCAGCAGTACACCCCTTTCGTGAAACGCAGGCCAGATGATTTCCGCAGAAAGTTGTCATGCCTGGTATTGGAGGTAGAATAGTTTTATAAAGTATTTACCGAGATACTGTACCAAATTATCTACCGGTATGCATTTTATGCGAAACCATAGTTTACATCAAGGATGCTACACATTTTCTTTTTTTGGGGGGGGATTGATTTCTTCCAATGTCTTAACATACTACAGCAGATGATACTGTATTAATATATTAAACTAAAAGAAGTTTCAAGCCCCCATGACCAAACTTGAAATGATTCATGTCAAGATGTTACTATGTAGCCGAGACAGTGTCAACCCACTTGCTTCAAATCCAATTTCAAGACCCCCCAATATTCTTTTAATGTAATGTAAATCATGAAATTAACGCGAGCAGAATATTAATGCGAAATATGCGACTGCAGTATTGTCGCATTTAATTGCTGCGCGTTAAAGCCAAGATTGGTGAACGAACATGAATGGAGACATGGCCATTCGCATTTTATTGGTGTCGCATTTACGTCTAAAATCTAGAGGTCGCATTAAATTAGTGACGCATTAATTTCGTGATTTACAGTAATCGTTATTTGTTCAGAATTGAAGAAAACAATGATTGCGGTATACTGAAATACTATGACAGCACCTTGAACATATTCCACATTTACCAATAATCAATCCCATATAAACTTTATAGTAATAATGCCAACATGATACCTGTGAGATGAATAAACAAGAAAACTATCGTACAAAACAATATTTATTATTTGATGATCATCGTTGTTAAATTCATCAATAACATGTTTATTTCAGAATACAACAAAACAGGATAACAATCGAGTGGTTGAGAATGTACAAGAAAAATAATACACTTTTTACTATCACTGTGTAAATTCAGTGCTCAAAATTAATTATCACTCGTGACTGGCAATCTTTGAGAAAAAATGTCAGCTTTCTTTGTATATTTATGTATTTCCAGCAATATTGCTCAGTTATTAGATTCATAATGCCATTAAATGCTGGCAGTGCAAATAGATTTTTATTTTTTTATTTTCGCAGCAGGAATCTTTCACCCATAGACGCTGACGACCCTGCAAATAGAAATTAATGTTTTGTGGAGTTCTAATGATAATATGAGCAAAATCCTATAAAATCTTTAGTTTCCAGAGTTATTGTTTTACGTCACAGTGGGAATCTTTCACTCAGTTTCCAGAGGACCTGGCTCAAATTTCTCAAAACAAACTTTAGTCTGGGATTTTGCTCCGCTGCGATTTCTCCCATTGAAACAGTGCTGTAACTTTAATAAAAATAAAAAACCAGCTGAGATTTTATTCAAGTTACAGCACTTAGTCAATGGGAAACTTCTCAGCTTGGCAAAATCTCAAACTCGAGTTTGTTTCGAGAAATCGGGGGCAGATGTTGGATTAACCCTCTCCCTGTTGGATAATGTACACACTTTTCTTTAGGGTATATCCAGTTGCCTCCAGCATGGAGAAGGTTAAAGCAAGATATCAACGTCAGCTCGGACCAAAGATTCCTTTCACTGAATTAGATCTTTACATTGCACTGGGAATATTTCACCCATAACTAATGCCAATCCTTGCTCACTACAACCATGTAATAGTGTGTATACAGTCATGGATTCATTGTTGGAGCAACTCGTTAAGTGTCTCCTAGGCAACGTTGGAAGCTATGCCTTAAAACTGCATGTTATCGTAATAAAAGGAATTCTCGCTTTTTTTAAGTTAAATATGGGGAAACTAAAGGTCCTTTCTTTCAATATCAGAACCATACTTCACAATTTTGCATGGTTCAGTGACATATCCTTACTAATCATAGCCTTACATGATGGTATAGTACACATTTCTTCCTTGAACACACTTTACTATGATCCCAAAACATGGATAATATAGCCAAAGCTATTTCCTCCTGCACATTCTCATTACATACTGCTGTTGCAATTCCATGTTCGTTTTCATTTCTTCAATCCTTTCCTCGTCCGACTTCATTTCCCTGTTCCAATGCATCTCTGGCCCACCCGACGTAGCCCCGCCCACAAATCCCCAGGGGTAGGGCTGAGGTGGGTAGGTAGGTGGGTACATGTAAGGGGTGGGGTAATATTGGTGTTGGTACCACGACGGGTCGTAATAGTGGTACGGTTGGAAATAGTTTCCAGGAGGATAGTATCCCCATGGATATGCGTCGTGATGATACTTTCCTGAATACTGTCCATTAGTATTGTCATAGTATTCCTGGTAGCCACTGTCGGCATATATGTCTTGTTCGTCATAATGGCCGGGAACATCACCATACTGCAAACTGGCATCATAACCTTCATGAAAACCTGCATTTTCAAATTCCACCACTTCAGCTGGTGAATCCTTCTTTTTCGTCCTTCGGGTTCCTTTCGATTGTCTCCCTTTGTGTGCTCCTTTTTGGGATATCCAAGACTCGCCTACATAGTTGTTCCGGAACACCTCCCTCTCGTAATCGGAGCTCGAGCTCGAAGAGTCAGAGTCTGAACTTTCGGATTCGAGGTCGTCGTTGTAGTAACCTTCACGCTGCTTCTGCTTTCCACACTTTCGGCCATACGCGCGACCTTCGAGGTCGGACATCATGTTGACCTTGCGAGATTTGGGTCGACATGTGATCTCGTCCAGGAGTGCAGCTTCTACTGTGACCGTGTCAGGGGCTAGGCTGATCTTGCCTATAGTGTCGGATACGTACATCAGCTCACAAAGTTGTGGTGTTGAATTTGACTCTGGTTCATGACGGGATCTGTCTTCTGTAATTTGACGACAATCGGGCCTTATTTGCTCTGCAGTATCCATATGACCGATCTTCATATAATTTACTTGCCCCTTTGAAGAAGAAAACTGTTTCTCGTGTTTTGAAAACAAGCTTTCTTCTTGATACGATCGCGAATCACCACCGTTTTCTAAGATGTCATTGCCCAATTTGTTCACAAGTTCTGACACCGGTACGGAGGAAATAATACTTTCTGCTTTCGATGAATTGTCTCGGTTCTGAACACGATTGGAGAAAATGTTTCTCCCAGGACTTGTAAAAGAATCCTGGTTCAGGGTCGAACGAGAATCCTTGTTCAGAACCAACTGAGAAGAATCCTTTTTCACGGCCAGCTGGGAAGTATCCACATTCAGGGCCAACTGGGAAGTATCCTCGATGAGGGCCAACTGAGAAGAATCCTTTTTCAGGGCCAACTGAGAAGAATCCATTTTCACGGCCAGCTGGGAAGTATCCACATTCAGGGCTAACTGGGAAGTATCCTCGATGAGGGCCAACTGAGCAGAATCCTTTTTCAGGGCCAACTGAGACGATCCTGTGTTCCGATCAAGCCGAGAAGGCTCCGTCTTCTGGATGTATTCGTCACTGTTGGAGACGAGGGCCAACGAAGACACGGACATGGGGTGGTATCGGACAGATCTCGGTTTGTCATTGTATTGCCTGGTATTCGCGGGAACCGTCTGAGTGGACTTGCTGCACTTCTGAATGCAAGGAGGCCTGGCATCCAGTGATCCCAATTCAGAATCAGGAACCTCTCCAGCTGTATTAGAAGCATCTTCAGCTTCAGATTGTTCGTGCGGCTCTAGCAGTTTTCGCCTCTCCTCTGAAACCACCCTGTCATAGACCCTGTTGATGCACAACCTCAGCTGCCGGGCCAAGGTGGCATTCGCAGAAGCCTTTCGTTCCATGTCAACCTTTTCTTCGAGGATCGCCAAAGTAGTTTTTCCGTCTTTCTCACCGTCCAACAAGAATGTTTCGTAGGCCTCCAGGGCACTAGCATACGAGTGTGGCTTCTCGAAATATTTACAACCAAGGGTTTCTCTGAAAGGTGGTAGTGTTATTCGGAAATCGTCAGACAGTTTCAAACCAGGAGATTCACTTTTCATCACAACGGGTCTTTGAGAAATTTTAATTTTCAATCGGTTACATGTTTTAGAAGTGGTCGAGTCTTTAGATCTAGGTTCACCGGTTTGGGGTTTGGATTTCAAGGTTCCAACAGATTTTATTCTCGACCCTGGCAAACCTGCTGCCTTGGATCTCGCAAGATCTACATTTGTACGAATATCTGCCGTTTCATGTTCAAGATTCAATTCATCGGCTTTAGCATCATCGCTCTGTTCATTCGACGCATGTTTTTTCCATCTCGTATCGTCTGCTTTGGCTTTCCTCTTCCTACTCAATCTCAGCGACGTCTTCTCAGAGTCAATCTCACTCTTAGCTACGACACAATCTCTTTCGATCTTGAGATCACTGACGCACGAGTTCAATTTGTCTATGGTTGTCTCACTATCATCTTTAACTACAGATGTATCAACCTTTGAATCGACAACATTTATTTTTGAACTCTCGATCAAATCCTGTTTCTTTCCGTCTTCACTTTTGGTGAATTCTGAGCCACGATCACAGTTTCCAAGACATTTCTTCATGTCTTTCTTCATGGTGAAGGCAATACCTGCTTTTTCGAAATTTAGGGATTCTGTCACATTCAATCTGTCATTTTCTTTCTGGATTCCTAGCTCTTTTAGAACAACAATTTCTCCATTTGAGATTAATTTATCTTCATCTGTTTTGGGGGATAGACCCAACTCTTCCTTGGAATTTAACAATGTACTTTGTTGCTGTTGTTGTGTTGGTGAAGGCGGTGGGGTAATTTCTCCATCCCTGGGTCCAACACCCTGTACTAATCCTGAATACACATGCAAACCAGACAACTCTATTCCGCCATTTGTCAAACTTTCACGATCTATTTTCAGCGTTCCATCACTGTCCTCAGTTCTGTTACTCGGACTGAAATGATTGGCTGCCTGCAGGTCACATGATCCATCATCATCAGGTCGGGTGATTAGCTGCTCTGTGCTGACCATGTCGTCAAGGTTGATAGGGGAGACAACTTTCAACAAGTCCAGTGGCAGGGGATCTGTTTAACAATAATAACATTATTTTATTAAATTGTTGAACATTTTTAATACATAAATTTAAACAAATTCTTCTAACAAATATTTAAATTGTTAATCAAAGAATCCATTGATGCAAACTAGGTAAAAATCAGTGAATTCTTCATAATTTGTGTATTTTAGTCTAAGGGTATCACATATAAGAATAAAATATTAAATTATTCAAATTGCACGAGAATCTATTTGTAAAAAAATAAAATTAATTAAATTTGTCATTTTAGACTAAAGTATTACAATTATAAAAATAAAATATTTCTACTTCACCTAGGCTGCATTCAGGATACAATACTTCTTTACGAAATGCTACTTGGGTAAAACTACATAGCACTACTTTTTACTTAAAACTTTTGAGCCTATAGTTTTATAGAAAATAGTAGGAAAACCATAAAGAATGAAGGGAATTGAGTGCATGCATGTGCAAACTGATTTCCTGCAATTTCCCTAGAAAACATTCAGCTAGCTACTACTTTGTAGAAAAGTAGTGTAGTGTAGCCTGAATGCAGCCCTGTCCCGAGAACTTGAACTCACCAGGAAGGACAATGATGTGTGTGTTGCATTTCTTTTCCACAGACTTGAGATCGATTTCTTCTTGTCCTGAACTGGCAATTGTAACAGCAGCACCATATGATCCTATCAAACAAAAAACATTCAGGTATTCAATTATTTGTCATTGATTTAATGCTCTGTGTTGCTGCAGGACTGTTTCACCCATACGTGAAGACTAGCCAATAGCCAACATGTCATCAATGGAAACTAATCTAAGAATAGAAATTCAAATATCTGAACCATTATGTTTTCATAATTAGTGATAAATTCCCAATAACGAAATAATGATTCAAGTTTTAAAGGATTTCTCCGGTGCCAGAACAAGTTGCTTTTAATCAATTATATATGTTGAAAATAGATATATAAAACGAAA
>JAVCKZ010088352.1:0-11979 GCA_034780755.1 Lepetodrilus elevatus
CACATCATAGTATTTTGTTGTAAGACTGTTTGCAAGTTTTTCTAGCCCACTCTTAGCATTTTTCACATCAGAAAGTTCCCCCGTCAATTCCAGTCTGCTCTCTTCAGAGACAAAAATATGCTTCGCTGAGTTACAAAATAACTTATTGAGGTCATCATGGCAGAATCTTTCCAAATACTTCATCTGGTCTGATGAGATAGTGATGAATTTTGTCACTTGTGAAAAGGTATACATAATGTTCTCAAATCTAGAAATGACTGCTTCATAGACATCATCTGTACAGGCCAGTGTAAGTATCCGAGACTTTACATCAACCTTCACAACAAGTTTGCCTTCATGAATAGCCTCTTGACATTCAATAGCTTCCTTCAACTCATGAATACTACAATTCTCTGCAAGAAGAACTTCAGAAACATCAATTTCTGTCCTCCTAAACAATAAATGAACTTTGCTTTCAATAGATTCAAAATGTTGTTTATAAAAAGCATACATGACCAAGGATCTCCTACTTTCATCCAGATCTGTCTGAACAGATAATTTGACATCCATATACTCCAAGACTTCTGGTTTCCCAGCAAGTTCAAACTCCATATTGGAAAGTTGAATTATCTTATGTGGAAAAGTCTTCTTTATCGCTGAGAGTTTCTCATTTCTTTGAAGAAGGAGCTCAGCCTTAGCTTTCACAATTTGCACTGTATTTCTTGAACCAATGATTGTGAGCTTTTCATTGCTCCAAAACATTTTGTATTGGTCGACAACACGAGGATCAGCTCTCTCCAACTTCTTCTTCATAGTCTCCTCACTCATCATATTGAAATGCGTATATTTAGTAAGATCAATGGACTCTCCCTTGTAGGTGTTCAGGACAGCTTCCACTTCATCTTCCAGCAAGGAAAGGACGTCTTCTGTGCAGACAACTGTGATGGTGCAGGCACTGGTATCCACCGTTGTGACCAGCTTGTCCTTCTTATCACTCCCCAGCTTCTCCTTCAACCTCTGCTCAATTTCCTGTAATGGCATCATCTCCAGACATGCAGCGTTCCTGAAAGAAAATGTCTTCTCATGTATCAGTTCTTTAAACAATGTTTCAGCTTTTAGCAGAGCTGTTTCTGTTCCAGCATACAAATAAAGTGAAGTTGTTTCAGGATTGACATGAAATGTGCAGCCATTCCCATCCAAAGTCTTCCTCAGTAACTCTTGTATTGGATTTCTACTTCCAAGAACAGCAGCCATGCATGTTGATATTGTCACTGTCTTGACTTTCATTGTAGGTGGTGAAGGAAGGTGGGGATCATCAATCTTTGTAGAATCAGTGACATCCTGAAGTTCAAGTTTGCATTTGGAAACAATGGCTTTGTCCCCCTTTAGCATGATCCTAGTTTCACCAACTTCAATGGTAATGTTTTCCTTCGAGTACTTTGTTTCAATGGTTTTGACCTTGTCTGACATTTGAGTCCGGAACTCAGCAGGAACTGGAATAGAAACTGAGGATTCTTCCTTTGTACTGGAAGACCCTTGCTTGGACTGATCATTAGTAGTCCTGTTCTTGTAAACATCCTGATACTGCATCAAACGTGTCTTTATTTCTTGAACTATAATTCTTGCTCCTTCCACAGTAAAATAGGATGATTTCCACACAACAGAGACTCTCAGCCGTGGATCTGCAGCCAGTTTCTCCAACTCATCCTTGTACGTTGTTGTTATGAAGTTTTCTTCAGGTGCAGTCATTGGGATATTCACTTTATCATGACAATAATCATCCTTCATAGTTTCAAGACGGTGTTCAATGAATGGAATATCACCCTGCAATCCAAGGAGGATTAGTGATTTGCTCACTTTATCATGCAAAACTGTCACCTTGATTTCCAGTCTGTCCTTGAAAATCTCTATCCACTCATCAACCTTCAAGACATGTAGTGAACGTTCTCCTTCTGTTGGCAATGTAAGACATCCAATAAAGTCATTCACCTTCTGATTAAGCTGCTTTCCTTTACTTGAAATTTTCACAGTCTTCTTGACTTCATCAAATTCAAACTGAATTCCTCGTTCCTTTCCAACTCTGTTGAGGTCTTCACAGATATCTGGATGCTCTTCAAACAGTGCTAGATAAACATCTGACAGAGGTACTGAGAGAGGTACTGACAGAGGTTCTGAGAGCGTCTGTGAAGTGTTATTTGAGGCTAGGTAACCTTGAAACACTTTCTTCAATTCTTCAACTCCTGATTTTGTTCCAACAACCCCCAGTCCACATTTTGTATCTTCAGTGACTTGCTCAAAAACAACTCTTTTTTCAAGGTTATCCGTAGTAGCCATGTTCCTCATGTAATTCAACTGATCCCCAGTCAGTGAACCATACTTAACTTGGTCAAATTCTATGAATTCTGTGGTAAAACTCTCTAAGAGTCCATCTAATTTCTGTTTGTTTTTCTCAAAAACATCATCTGTTGCAATAAATGAAATTTCATCTTTCTGCTCATCTGTCAAGATCATCAACTTGTCAGTGTCATCCCACATGGTGTTTTCCAGCAAGTCATTCCTTTCCTTCACTGTGTAGAGGCGGGCAAACGATGAATGCTTCCAAGGAATGTTGTGTGATGTAATGCACTCTTTGAGGACAGCAATAACTGTTTCATCAGGCTTTTGAAGCCTAGCATGAGTTGTACAAAGTTCACCTTTATCAGCATCAAGTTGTACCTCCATATTATGTCCTTTGAAAACATCATGAACGTAATTCCAGGCAACTGGTTTGCTCTGAAGTAATTTCAGCATGGGTCCTTTGAGCTTCACTGTTGTTATGTTTAAAACTACAAACCCTTCTGTAAGTGAATCTGACTGAATATTTTGATTTCTTCTTGTAAAATCATGAATCAATTTCTGAATGTGAGTAAAGATGGCTTCAGAGTCTTCTGCCCAGGCTGCTACTACAAGGTCACCGTTCCTGTTCTTGTGAATGAAACACTTTCCAGGCGTAACTACATCAGCTTGTTGCAAGACTGGAAGCAATGAATCCACATGTCATTCTGCAAACTGGAAATCTTGTAGATTAACACGTTCTGCTATTTCATTCAAACACTTCTCTATGAACATGGCCTTACGTTGAGCAGAGTTCTCGACTAACGGAAACTTACAATAAAACACAATTTGACTGCCATCCTTCTTTCGGAAGTAAATAAAATTGTTCCTTAATCCATTTTCCAGTGTGGCAAATTGACTTGAAGACTTGATAAAGAACCATTTGGGCAAAGTTAATCTGCTGCTGACTTGAATGCTCTTAGTAGGAGAATGCCAGGAATTGACATAATATTCAAAGTGGACTTCCAGCTCGTCATCAGAGCCACTCCAGCCAGCTCCTGCAAGACAACAATGTACTAGAATTAAATAAACTTACAATACAACATCTAATAATACTGAATAGTTAACTGTACATTAGATTAACTTAAATGTTCATCTCATCTAAGTTTGATAATAATAATAATAATGTTTCCTTCTCCTGAGATTCCATGACTATTTCTCAATGCCAGCTGAGATACATGTAAACAGTTAAAACAAAGAGAGCTGATATTCATCAATCACATATTCGGCACACTGAATAGTCTATACTAAAATTGTGTCCACTATTTGGCACACAAATAACAAAGATTTTCTATGTTAACTCTATCCATGCTGGAGGCAACCAGAGATGCCATAAAGTGCTGTGCTTGTGCCTAATTCAGCAGGGAGAAGATTACTTGACACATATGTTGACATATCCATCAAAATTTAACTTTCTTAAATAGTAATAGCAGTACTGGTTACTAGGACTGCACGGTATACACAAGTGAAACAATACGTACCGCAATACACAAGTGAAACAATACGTACCGCAATACACAAGTGAAACAATACGTACCGAAATATGTTTGCATATGCAATGGTATATTGCCAACATTTTTATATAGTGGTTGAATCTTAGTTTTAGCTAACATTGTGATAAAAATCATTACTTGTTTATTAAAATTGTTAGTTTAACATCTGTATCCAGCGAGACTGAGTTATCGGATGAGTTTTGTGTTAGCTTTATCTTTATCTCAATAATGTTATCTACACTACGTATCTCCCATTGTTTAGCAAGTTTACACATTTTCCAATACATGTTGTCAGATTGCAATAAATCGCAATACAAAACTGAGGCCAATATGCAGCCCTACTGGTTACGGGCCTATTATCGCCCAGGACTTATTATCATCTACCCCCAATTGTAGTCAGGCCTCAAAGTTACACTTTTTTTCAAGGAGCCATTTGGCTCCTGCATAGCCAGAAACACTTAAAATATGTGAAATATTGGTAGCCAAATGCAAAATTAGGTCGCCATGGCCCCCAAATTAGTCGCTAAATTGAGCCCTGAGTAGTGTATTGTAGTGGATTTGTTGTCAGTATGAACAGTTTCTTCAGTAGCCTGTTCACTTATGGAGGAAATATTCCTTCATTCATTCAGTTGTCTATGGTTATCTATTTGAGCAAGGGTGATTCTGTTAAAGTAAACTGGAAGAATTGATTGAAACAATTATTTTAACTGTGTTGTTCCCGTTACGCAGGTTTGACGATGCAGGCCACGATACTGGCGTACATGTTCAGCACGCTGGAGAGCGGGAAGATAACTCTGCCTCTCAGTCCCAATATGCCGGCCGGGCAGAACGTGCAGTATGTGCAGCAGTTCCTCCTCAACCTGCTCAAGGCAGCCTTCCCCCATCTCAACGAGTGAGTACTGTCTCCCTTTGGATGCGTACCATTTCCATTCTACATCGGTCCTACCAATGAAATGGCGCTGCTGATATCTAGTTATGTCTACGACAATGGATTTCTGTACACCCAACCGTGAGAAATATTCCCACGGAGATGTAAAACATAAATTAATTATTCATTTATTCCGTAGTTTGACATTTGGATATCGATGGAACGTATGTAATACAACATTCAATGTTTCTTTTTCCTGTACTTATAATTATCTTTGTTTTCCAGGGCTCAGATCAAAATCTTCATTGAAGGTCTATTCAGCTTTGACCATGACTTCTCAGCCTTCAAGGAGCATTTAAGGGATTTCCTGGTGCAAATTAGGGTAAGATCATTGTGTTCTAGTCAATCTAAATATTTTGCAGCCTATTTTATCAACATACTGTTGTTGATGGACTATTCCAGAGTTTAGTTCCCAGAATATGAATTCGAGAGATTTAGTGTTTCAAGATTTATGTGCAGCATGCCTAAATCTTGTCGTATGTGTGGGTGTTTTTTAAAAATATATTAATCGCACTTTCAGAGGAATCATTGATGCACGCATGTGAACTATTCCCATAGGAAAGTAAAGCAATAAATGGATAAATTCAGAGAATATATGTACGAGCTTGCCATTGGGATTTCATAGTGACTTTGTATAACTGGTAGTTTCTTCCAATATTGCAGGAATTTGCTGGCGAAGATATGAGCGACCTGTTCTTGGAGGAACGCGAGAACGCAATCAGAATGGCCCTGGACGAGAAGCGGAAGATCCAGAGATCAGTGCCCGGAATACTCGGACCTCATGAGATCCCCGAGGAAATGCAGGACTGAGGCGCGTCTCCAGCGTCGTGACCGATGAATACTCTGCAGGAGGGGAGCCCCGGAGACGGACACTGTCTAGCTACCCTCCTGTCTCACTGAATGAATGTTGTACTGCCAACACAGTCCGTGCAAAACTTAGGAGTGGCGAGTCGCTCGGATGCCGGGATCGTCTGAAACCCCGGGTAGCGAGAAGTTTGAGCACGGGAAAGAATGAAACGGAGAAAAGAGTTGGAGACTGTCTGTGTGGTGAGAGACATAGTGCCCTGCCTTCCATGCCACATGGAGTGGAGAGAGAATGTGATAATGTTGACGGACTACGGCGGAGATAGTTGTGATACATTTGCGAGTGAACTGAAACTGAAGTACTGTGTGTTACGAGATCTGATCATCCTACGTCCCATCCCCCTTCATCATGTTGCACCACAGATACATATTTTTATTGTTACTACTTTTCCACAAGTTGTTTGATGATGGTGCTGATTTGTGAGAGACAAGACGGTTTACTGACAGACTTGGCAATACGATGTCGACACGCCGACCGACGTGTTGGTCGGCTGTCGATGTCAAGTTAGTGAGACTTCGATTGGACTGCGTTTTGTGGACAGACTGAGACATCGTCCACACGGACATTGCGCGGATACTTGTGGCTGCTTAGTGAACATGTCTTGTGTTATATTATATATATATATATTTGGTTGGTGCCCATGAATTTTAAGCATCGTTATACCAATCGATTATTTTTTTTTCACCATCAGTTCCATGTACATTTATGAGTGGCAACGTTCCACGCAAGTTGCCAGTGATGTAAGCTAAAGCATCGCCACAAGATGTCCCAACTACCAAATTTGAAACATGTCCTCAAGACAAACATTTTAAAAAGTCGTAACAATGTTTAGTTGCTGGTTTGATAATATTGATTACGTTTTTAAAAGAATGAAGATTACATCTGAAAGATGTCCTTCCCTTTCAACTGTTAAAATATGCAAATGGGACTGGAAGGACCATACAATTGATTGACATAATGGACGATAAAACTTTTCCACTTGACTGTGTTTGGATTCCACGATGCCATTTCAGTGAAGGAATCAAAACCAAGATCGGAGTGGTTGCCAACATCAGAAACATTGTTAACGAACCAACAGTTGTGTGAATGTCGCGAATAACCTTTTCAAATTCACTGGTCCATTACTATCATGAGTTTGAAACGGTGAAGAATGAATAACATGTGTTTTTTGAAAATTGAAAATTAATAGTTTTAATCATGAGTTTGACATGATGTATTCGAAAAGCTAGGACGACTCGTTGGGAAGCATTTTTTATGTAATCGTGGTAAAACCTACCTGTCCTAGAACCGATTCTAACAAGAAAAGTTCCTACTATAGCTGCTCTGGCCTGTTACGATGCATCTGGAATTGTGCGAAATCCTGGTAACAATTTTGGGTAATCAATCAGTAATTGAAATTTGAAGATGTTTCCGCATTTGAAAATGATTTTTTAGTTTAATCTGGGAAAAATTGAAGGCGGTGCTAAAATAAATTCCAGTCTAATGGGTGGGCAGGCAGGAATTCCAAATGCCGACAGATTTGGAGTGCTTCTATTGGTAGGCATTACTAGATTACTTGAGAAATGATTCTTCAAGAAGGGACTCGTGAGTGAGAAAATTGTATTTGATATATTATTATTGTTCTAACATCCACAACCTAACGAAGATCTGTTGCAGAGATTGATACAGCTTTACAAAACCAAATCTCTTCCAATTGAGATGTAGACCAATGTTAACAGAAATAAACTTTATCCAACTTGCAAAGGATGTTTTTTTTCAATTCTCTGTGGAGTCTCCATGGATTCAATTTTATCAGGTCCCAAAATTACAAAATCTTTCGAGTGCAATTTCATGCTAAACTCAAACATAAAAAATCCACATAAAACTTTAGCATGAAATCGTACTCCAGGGTATCGTTGCTCGAAGCTCTCTTATCCACCAAGAGACCATAGTCCTCTTTGCCGATAGCTAATACACTGCTAATAAGTGCTAGGGTATCTTAGCGGATAAGAGAGCTTCGAAAAACGATACCCAGAGATCTGAAGATTTAGATAAAGATTGTATATTTAGTCTTGGGCTTGAGCTTGTCCAAATATCTTAAGTTTTGGATCCGATTTTAATGATAATAATTAGGGGTGTCACAATTAACTGATGCATCGCCATTTTACCTCCTATATTGTGATTCCGTCTTTGTGAATCGATTCTTAATTTTAATGTGAATCAGTTTTAAAATACATGTTCAGATCAATTTGTTTAACGACAGTTTACGCTAAACTAGGTTTAAGTGACGAGTTGTACCATTGTCAGTATGATCCTTAAACTATGGTTTGTACCATTGTCAGTATGATCCTTAAACTATGGTTTAACTAAACTACGTCTGTGCATACAGACCTTGGAGTTTAAAGTTAGATTTAAGTATTTTTCACAATATAATGTTTTCAATAAGTTCTTTAAAATTGAATCGCGATACGTATCGTATTGCCATATAGGCTGCCCTAATAACAATAATTCACTCATTAATGAGATTGGAATCTCGTAGTTCTTTGGTCTTTATTCCAACTTGAATATTTCATGTTTGAAATACCGTAGATCAGCTGAATTTTGAAGCATAGTTTAATATTTGCAAGCAAAATTGGAAATTGAGCTGAACTCATTTTGAAGTTGGTGTCAACAGTTGTATTTATTGTTCTTATTTACCGGGGTACATGTACTACATTTTCATAGATGCTAACAAAGCTAAATATATAAAATATATATTAATACACAATGCATATAACATGTATAATGAATACAAAACAAGGTAAATATGCAAAGAATGAAGTTCCTGTATCCAAAAAGTAAAAGTTCAAAATAATATACCATAACATACCATAACCCTCTCAAGTCTTGCAGGTAGTCTAATACAGATGAGATGGTGTATGAGAGAGTTACGGTCTTTAAGTTCAAAATTGCAGGCTATATTGGTGTGCTTTCAGGAGGAATATCGTTATAACAAGTTGCTATACACGTCAACAAATCAAACGGGATAATTTCTTGAATTTGGTTCTGTTTATTGTTTATTTAAGATGTGTCAACCTATCGATGACAAATAACAATTGGCTACTGAAACGACAACATTTTTGTACTAAAAACTGTCATTGGTTTTGATGCAAAGTTGTACAATACTTTGAAACAATAATAAATCCAAATAGGTGTCAGGTCCTGGGACTTGGGTCACTGTTCCTCTGACTTTGGTTATTATAGAAATGTGTCGCCTGTCGTTACAATAATTACGGTAATTATTTTAGTAACATCTGACCATATATATTTTATGTGAATACCCAAATTTCCATGTGAACGTATGCTTATTTCAAGATACATTGAAGTTCTGGCGACATGTACTTTATGCAGTTTCCGTCGTTTGACGACTTAACGAAGATATGCAATTTAGAAAGGTTAATGCAGGGGCGGATCCAAGCTCACCCGGCTTGCGCACCCCCTAGAATTGGAAAATATTGTTCAATAAACATATAGTTTGAAAGATGTCATCCTCCGGTCTATCACAGAATGCAGCTTACCGGAGAGTCAAACGAAATTCCTTGTTAGTAGTTTGGTGCCAATTCTAAATCCATACACTGTACACATATGAAATACTTGTCCATTTCAACACGTACACAATAACATTTTATTTTATTTCATAGCGGCCTCTATTAGTGGGTAACTATTGTTCACTATTTCATTCATTCTGCCGCAAAAAAAAAAGAAGAAGAAGAGATTACTCCGTTAACACACTGCACATACACACACACATACACACACACACACATACGCGCGCGCGCACACACGCACACACACACAAACACACATATATAGCAGTGTTAACACACACACACACACACATGTTAACAAGTGCATTAGGGATCTGAACACATCATTAAGATATTATAATAGGCCTACAGAAGCAACCTTGAATTGTGTTCTTAATACTAGTACTCTGAGAGAATCAGTAGATTCAGTTAGTCCGGCAGCAGAGATGTCCATGCTGGTGCTGCTCCGTCTATTAGTAATACTAGCAGCATGTGACACAGTTTACCATACAAAGCTCATGTATCGTCTCCAACCTGACTATGGTATAAGTGGAAGTGTACCGCATTGGTGCTCCTCGTACTTGAACACAGGATGTCCAGATTCACCAAACCCTATCACTCATCTAGTCTAGTCTCACGTTCGGTGTTCTACAAGGCTCAGTCCTAATTGACCTAGCTATCCTCTTCATGATGTATACAAAGCCACTAGTAGGGTCACATCATCAGTCAACATCCTATAACCCACCACTTAGAACTACGTACGCGATTCCCAACTCTTCAATCCCAACGTCCACGATAAACTCGCTGTTTATCAACATATTTAATCCTGTAAATCGAACGTTAAGAGGTGGATGACAACAAACATGCTTTTAAGTTGAACGGTGACAATACTGAAGCCATACTAATAGCCCCACAACCAATGACAATCAAGGCTGAGAAAGTGTCAGCTACACAAGTCATTGTCATTTGTCAGTCATGTATATCTTCTTCTCCTGTTGTCAAAATCCTGGGCGTATTTCTTGATTCCAACCTCACTATGGACCATCGCATTGCACATTTGCAAATCCTATCATTTTCATTTTAGAAATATCTGCGCCGTCCGCCACCTGGCAACCAAAGCTGCTGCTGCCACACTTTCAAGAACGCCTGTGCTTTCTCGCCTGGACTGTCTATTGCAATAGTCTTTTGTTCGGCATATCTACCAAACAGCTGCAGAAATTACAGAAGCTCCAAAATATAGCGGCACATATTAATTGTCATTAGAACTAAACCAGTTCTCACACCATCACACCTGTTCTCAGTTCACTTCACTGGCGTCACATACAAGAACGTATTCACTTCAAGATCGTGTCCCTCGTGTACCAGACTGTATACTACTAATATATATCAGCCTATTAAATAATAATTGATCAATACATGTAACCTAACCCAAACCCTAACCCTAACCCTAACCCTAACCCTAACCCTACACGTATGCATGATGAATGCATACGGTTAGCAACACAGTAGGCCCCTATATTGATATACTGACAACATATTGATTATTAATTCCTGCACGAGTTGCTTCCCATGCTCGACACGTCAAGTACCAACAGGTTATTATTATATGGACAAGCAACAACCTCCTACTCTCGAATGTAGTCTACTCTTTCATTACATAAACATTTGCGTGTTACTGTTGCCAGGAGGAGGTAAGAATCTAGGGAGTGTTATCAATTTCACAAAGTATGCACTCCTACATACTAATTGATGTATTACTGTATATATGTACATTTACCTTGTAAGTAGCTATATTGTAATATTGTACACCCAACATAGATATGCTATTCATAGACATACCAAGCTTAAATGGTTTCAATGTGCAAAACCGGGAGTTTGAAAACGGCATGTCTTCTCCACTGAGATAGTAAATATTGTTAGTGTCACCCAATAACTGGTGCGGTAGGCCTACCGTATAGTATGATTACGTGTACACGCACAAGGCATTTAGTCTAGTCAAAATAACTTTTAACCTAGAAAAAATTGGTATAGAAGCTTTCTTTACATAAGAAAATGCAGAATAATATCCCCTATGACATATCCAAAATCCGCAAAAATCTACTTTGGGGAAAAAAAGTTATTAGCAAATATGTTGACATTTAAAATACATAAAAGTAATGATATTGTAGTTGTCTCCCCTTAGTTTGGTCCATTACCCCAATATTAGCCGTAACCTAGGGGGGAAAAAATGGTATAGGAGATTTCTTTATATCACAATATGAAGAATACTATCCTCTATGACATATCCAAAATCCGCAAAAATCCGCTTTGGGGAAAAAAGGTTATTAGCAAATATATTGACATTTAAAATACATAAAATACCTTTCTCGTGGATACCACAAAGTCCACCTGCGTTACTAGTCTAGTCAGTTACCCAGAATATGATTTAACCAAAAACAATGGCATAGAAGGTTTCTTGGTATCAGAAGAAGCAGAATTTCATCCTCTTTAATATATAAAAAAAATCAGGAAAAATTGGGTTTGGGGAAAAAGAAATATATGCAAATTTGTTAATTAATTGCAAATTATAAATATAATAATAACAACACTATATAACAACTCGTGTAGGAGAGATATACTCTCATATATTATTATTATTATTATTATTATTATTTTAACACAACACCTCGTTTCTACTCCAAGATTCACTTTCGTACCGCTCCTCACAGGTAGAAACTACTTACATGTGTGTGTGTGTGTGTGTGTGTGTGTGTGTGTGTGTGTGTGTGTGTGTGTGTGTGTGTGTGTGTGTGTGTG
>JAVCKZ010088363.1:0-11979 GCA_034780755.1 Lepetodrilus elevatus
CAATGTGTTAGCTATCGGCAAAGAGAGTGCGTGCTATGGTCCCTTAGCGGCTAAGAGAGCTTCGAGAAACGATACCCAGGTTCAGGTCTCGGTTCCCACACATTGTCTACCAATCACACATTTTGCCCTTCGGAAGGGATCGGAAAATTGTCAAGGCCATGTTTCAAAGATTAATGCGTTGATGCTTTACGAAGTTCTTGTACTTTTAAATTCTAGATAACGTTGACCGAAATCGCATTTTTAGTGTAGATGCTTATTAATGCAAGTCAGTTAAATTAGTACTGAACGGTTGAGGGAAGTACCCGGATGTTGCCATTCTTCTAGATGAAGAAGAGTATTCTGGGTTATTCTTACAAGAGATTGGGTCCGCAGATGGAATAGACAATGGCGGAAGTTTTTATTTGGTTTCTTTTACATACTTTCCCGATGCATCTTAGGCCGTGCATGAACTTCGTCATAAATGAGAACTGGAATTGTTTCATCAATTGAAGAAGTCATTACTCAACTGTGAAACGCGAGGCCGAGAGGCGCAGTTCGTCAGATCGACCGCCGAGTTGTGATGCCGGGGTAATTGGCGTTTTCGGAAGAAACGGGAACTGACGATCTGCCTTTATTGTCGAAGTGCGCTTAAATCTGGCAGTGGAATTCATCAGAAAATGTCACTGTGGTATAAATGTGGTTAGATGAGAAATCAGAAGCTACCTAGAGCAAATGCAGAATGAGAATTATCGATGAAAATGTGTCGAGTTATCTTGGTAAAATGGGTTATCGTTATTGCAAATTTATCTGACCTCTATTCTACTGCCTTGCCCATTCCCATCCTTTGAATGAATATACATGTATATGAAGCAATACTGATTTCATTACGCATAGATATGTTTTATATTAACACAAAAGCATTAACTTATTAAAGAGATTTATTTTAAGGCTTTACTATGCTGTATAAAGATCTGACACCAATATAGCATCCCCGACGCACGATCATCAAAGTATATATCTGTAAAGCTATTTTCATGAAATATCCTTTAATAGAATTGACTTACGTTGACATTTGCGAAGGCGTTACTGGAGCAGAGATAAGAGATACCTATTTGTACAATTGATGATCCAGTTCTGTTGGCAGTCGTAGGATTGCTTGTTATACAATCTCTTCGGCGGGGTTATAAAAAGAGACAGCCCATCCTTATAGTATTAGCACGAAGAGAATCGTAAGCATTTCGGACCATTTTTAGAAATCGATTTAATTTTCTCTCCAGATTTACCCCATAGACGGCAAGACTCCTTAAATAATTCTACTTGCGGAGTGCACTTCATTGATAAGATTATTGGTAATATCGGGGATAACCACTTACAGAATTCATTACTATTTGCAGTGCCGTATATAGAGCAGAATCACCTTTTAGCAGATATAGGTTAGTAGTATATTTATACCGGCATGATTAGTACATACTTGGTATTTATATCTAGTGAAATATAGCACGTCTTAACGAACACATTTCTTTCTGCACGCAAAAGTGGGTATATTTTTAGTTTCACTCATTGGTAGGAGAGTTTCGCAATGACCCAGTTTTGATGCTATTAATATTTACAATTTTAAAGATTCTTTAGGGCGTATTTAAGAATTATTGTAACCATTACAGCGCTCGCACACGCACACACGCGCACACGCGCGCACACACACACACACACACACACACACACACACACACCTCCCTACGATGTCGCTTTAGCGCCACATACAGTAAAACCTAATTTATACATTTGTTTTCGTAAACTGTATTTCACAGAACATAAACTTAACACTCGATGTGCCCAAGGCATAGCCTAGCGATTACGCAATATAATAGGGAACGTTTGATCTGATGTTTACGTTACACATCAGCGAACATGTACATGTAATGTATCTGCTATATTGACGTTGTGCAGCCAGGAGAACACATCTCTTGTATGTATTGACATATCTCCTATAGTTTTTACACGACACGCCACAGAACTCGTCGCCCATGTTGACGATGGATTGACAACAAGTTGAAGTGGTTGAGGAAGAAGCAACTTAACTGCAGGCATTTCTTCTACAACACGCGTAGGTCGTGCTCAAACACCTGCATTTCAATGGTTTAACAATAGGATACCACAGGAAAGTGTAGCTTGAAGTCATCAATTGCAGTTGACCTATCTGTGTGCGACATGTTTATATCAGTTGGCAGATATCAACCAGATGAGGTGAGACGGTGCAGTCTACTAGAGGCGTGCTCACGAGTGAAGTTTGCTCGTCTGTTCCGCTAAGCCAGGCGGACTCGTCTTAAGACAGAAGCTCTTCCATATATTAGCGCTAGTTTAGCAGCAACTTGACTGCCAATCCTCGTGCTTACAGGTGAACCTATATAACTACACGACATCAGTGCATACACCTGGGTCACACCTATAAGAAAGGAGTATTAATTACAATGTATATCACTAGTAGACCTACTAATTGTTGGTTTACATCTACAGTGCTAATTGCGAGTACTGTAATTACGCTCTTCTCAATATCTAAGCATGAACGATGACAGAGCACCGTTAATGGATACACAATGAGAACTGGTTGTTTTTCTCATGATTAGATATATGTATTACCCCGGTGATGACTAAATCGATGTCTGGTGTAACTGTTGTTCTCGCGTCCTGCTACTCCTTCTCGTCCATGGTCATTCCTGTTACCAACACCAGATCTGACCTTGACGGACAACGTTGGCGTGGTTCATCAGTGTCAATAAATCAATGGATCTACTATTTCCAAGGACACGGACGAGCCATGTGCGCGCATGCTCACTGCGTGTTTTATACCTCTGACATAGGTCGAGGATACATATGCATCTGGGTATCTCGTATGGTTAGAGTTTGCCTTACGAGTGCGTATGCACGAGCGTGTTTGTGCGTAAGCATTAATACCCTCTACGACATTTCCTTGGCGTACATCGTTGCATTTATTCTAGGACGTTATGTGGCATGTGGCATGCACGTGCATATATTGCCTCCCTTTGTCTTGTCAGCCACGTCATCGCTCCAACCCACTGCAACACTTGTGAAGGTCTACTATCCCCGTGTGTCACTCATGAGCAGCTTTTTCTCTTATCTATGTTCTGAATATTTGCATTTCAGATAGGCCTATATGCTTCTACGTGGCAAGCACGCACGCACGGTCCACTTGTCGCCATTACGGGATGACGTGCTGTCTTAATTCTGTTTTCATTATCATGCAGTCATGCCCGAGGCAATCAGATTTTAGTTTCACATAAAACCCTGGCTTTAAATACACTGTCGGGACTTTTAGATAAACTGGGGTTGTGTGTGGGCATACTGAAACATCATTTTACTATTCATGAATATATATATTTGTATATGGAAAGGTACAGCATAGTACGGGGGATAATAATGCTTTACGACCATTTATTCGCTTTTTACCCCGCCCTGTTTCCAGTCTTGTGTAAGCACATTGTGTTGGTAGTCGTCTGTCTGCCTTCCTTGACCTCTACAGCGTGCACGGGGTGAAATAATTAAGTTTCCAGTTCACTCCTTCTCTCATTACAATACCACAACAGCTCCATCCTGATGGCCCGGACGCACATCTCCCTACCACGGTCATCGTATGACACGTCCACAACACTATTCGATACCGTTGCGCACACGATTGGTAGCGGCAATATTACACTTATAAAATAACGTTATACATCGATATCAATGTAGGCTGAGACGCACTGTCGTCGAGGAATTGACGTCAGAGGAAAAGAGAACACTAAACAAATTAAAGGCAATGTATTCTGCAAATCATGTTGCTTTTTGGTATAGCTGGAAGTAGCAAACTGCAAAGGGAGTGGTATTTAACGTGAAGCGAGTTTTGTTTGGATTTATATTTAGTACACCATCCTTTGAAATAATCTTTTTATGATTCAATTGAACTCATCGCTGAATGTAGTACGAAACAAACCAACGCTGTTACGAATAAAAATGAAGTGTAATGTTAAACACACAGAAGAACTAATGTTAAACACACAGAAGAATAAGAACAGAAATTTAGAGAGTATGTTGTAATTGAAATGGTTAAAATCAACAGTTACAAGTGCTTTAGCACACAACTCCTATGACGGAAGGAGCTAGAGAGTGGAATGTTCACAGACGTGCGTATTGAAATGTGACGACGTTTATCATCCTTACGGTGACCTTACCAGAAACGTTTTACCGTATTGGAACCTACGACATCAACATCATTGTTAATTGACAGCATTGATAGATTCGAGTATGACGTAGAGAAGGGCTTATTTATTCGCAATGGTTTGTGACTGCCTAGTCATAGTTTACAAACGTAAACACATTAAAATCAGCCCAACATTCATTCGACTTGAGATAAATATCGCAGTGTTATGACAAAAGACTAAAGACTAGGCTTTCTCTCACCCTAAGCCCTGTATTGTTTTGTAACGAGATTGTTTACATCTTGTTGTGCGACGACACCGACGGTGGCAGAAGCTGCAGCGTATCCCTGCATCTCGCGAGACAGCTAGTGACGTCAATGCGGCTGCCACCGGCTTCATTGATGAGAGTAACGCTATAGTCCGTTCTATTATTCACGAGGCAGGATACTACAGGCACTATGCAGCGCTGCCTTGGACTCGGTGTAAGCTGAACATTCTCTTGACGTCATCGGCAAACACAGTTTAGCAGGCTCAGATTGTCCTGGGGAGAGGGGGGATCACAAGGCGGATTTCACAATTCTTCGGTCACCTGAAACATCTTGAATCATTTCTTTCACATCCTGACATTATTCATTACGAGAAACGCGTCCTCTTGAAAAGCAACTATCTCATTCGAAACTTCCATTTCTTTCATTTTTCATGACACATGATCATTTTTTGCGTGTACCAAGAAGGATGTTTGCTGAGATATGTTGCTGTTTTCTCAGGGAGAGACATGCTAGAGCTAGGGGGACCTGATAGTCGCTGATGTTCATGATATCACCACGAGTCTGTGGATCCAATAGCCTAGGACTGTATGATCCACCCCACCCTGCTCGTGATTACATTGTATTGATCACACGGGAACCTCCGCGCCCATGTCTGGAGACGAACCTTGCCGTGGTAACAGCGGACAACATTTGCAGAATTGACTGTAATTGGGAACGATGAACAACAGCTTGGGGTAGGGCCAAATACCATTTGAGAATCCTAGAGATTTATTTGGGCGCAGATTGCAAAATCGAGCAAAGAGACTTTCCGCCCTCTCCCATTGAATTGCAGTCGTTGAAGCAGACCGAATCCAAGTCTGATGTTTATGTAGTGTGCTGGATACATTAGTCTGCAGTAGAGTGTGTATCTTCATGGTATGAAAGTATACAAGTAGTATTATCATGACATGACACATCATGGTCTGAAAGTAGGGCATGTAACATCATCAGTTGACCATGGTCTGAAAGTAAAGTATGTAGCATGTTATGTTGTTGTCTTCAGGAATAGGGTATTCAACAATGCATGATACGTCATCGCCTGAAAGTAGAGTATGTGGCATCTCATGAGGTGTTAGTAGTAATGTAACATGATATCACATCATGGGGGAATGGTAGTAGAGTGTTTAACATATGACACGTCGTTCCCATGCAGTATGGTATCACCTGGCAAGTCAGGGTCCAGGAAGTACAACACCAAGGTAACACTAAATCATGTGCCAATTACACGGACAAGAGTACCTGGTACAGGCGGAATCAATGCATGTATTTAGAGAGCAACCACTTTACACACTACTCGCACACTGCGGAAATATACTGACTGTGAATTGCGTCAGTGAGTGCGACCTCGCCTACAGTTACCAATCACAAGTGATGGCTGATCGCAGAAGAACAAAAATCAGAAACGTTTTGAAAGCCACTGAGGTACAAATGGATGTCTCCGAGTATTACCCTTCATTGGAGTCTTCCAGACCCGGCGATAATTTCTTCTGAATTTACCTCACACCATGAGACGCCATTTACGTCATCGCTGACCTGGTATTTGTGTCGTGATCACCTAGGTGCATTCGGAATGGCTCGTTCGATTGTCGTCTAGGTGTGTACTCATTGATACTGCCTACTCGCAGGAGCTCTATAGTCCGACCGCTTCATGTCTACTGTTTGCCTTCCAGAAAACATATACGTTTCTTTAATCAGCCGACGGTTCATTCCCAGGGGATACCCATACTTTAACTAACGACACGTAGGAGGAAAGACTTTAACTTAAAAGTCTTAGCAAGATATTATTCATGTTTAATCTCTCTACATCATTCCTATTGAATCTAACAAGATATGGTTCTTTTCACCAATTCTATTTAATTAACAAATTATGACGATACAGATAGGTCTTTGGGCTGTGAAACAGACGGAAATAGGCATATTATCAACGTGGATGAGCGCACTATCTGTCTGTTAAACATGACATAGATAGCACACGTGTCACAAACACCACCAGACAACACTCCCAGGTGTCGTGAGATTAGTACGTATCCCCATCACGACACTAGATATGGAATCCACAGGAATCTGTCAATCACTGTCACGTGACTGAACCACTGGGCTGCGAGTACATCCTGGAAGTTGTACTCAGGAATACATTGTATACGTAGCCCTTCAATACCAAGCAAACTTTCACGAGGCTCTCGTATCCACTAAGAGAGCATAGTGCTCTTGTATCTATCTTTCTGCCTGATGGTCACCACTAATGCTCTTTAGTGGATACTAGAGCTTCGTGAAAGGGTGCCCAATTTATAATCTGAACGTATATTTTAACCCGAAAGAGATTTCATATTACGGATTATATGGGTAAACTATTCCTGCTGCCAAGTAAACCACTAATTCATTCATTCATTCATACTTTCTAGAATATGAACTGCTCATCAGATGTCAAGGTCGTATTCGTCAATAGATGTTTTGATTAGGATTGTAGTTCAACGTGGGTTGCAGTTATTGCCCTTGGCTCAATTTGTAAATACTGGTCGATCAGCATCAGAACAAAATTTCCATCCGCCTAATTTCCTTTGTCTATTTTTTTTCTCTTCTGCGAAAGTCGCTTCCTGTTGAGAATATCTCTCTGCGTCATTATTGATTACAGCAACTAAGAACATTGAAAGCCACCCTCCCTACCCAGCAGTGTTAAACCCTCATCTTCATTCACATTATACGCCTTAGCCCGGTCCATTCCTGGAAGCAAGGGGGTGGGCGGGCTTGGATTGCGATGAAAGTATTGTCAATTGCATCTTGACATTTGTTTTATACACGTTGAATAAAAGTAATGTTATTTAGACATTGAACGTCATACGTGTGGGCAGAGCGAAATTTCATCTTAAAAGATACAAAGACAAGGCGTAAATTTCCTTACAAATTGAAATCAACAGTCAAATATTGATCTTAAATTTATATCCGAAAGTTAACAACGGTCTCGTAGATTTCATTGACCATGAATCTTGGACACATGTAACGCGGTCAAGCCTCGTCTGATCACAGTAAGGTGGTCAAGCCTGGCCACAAATTCGCAAACCGTAAATCATGCGTGGACATTATGCACGTCCCGGAGATCCTGGTCTCGAACAACCCGTCTAATCTAGCATATGACCACAGCGTGACCGGAAATACCTTTCTCTGACCACAAAATACCTGTACGGCCATCCCCTTGACCACAAACCACCCATTCATCTATTATACCTGACCACAACTTCAACTGCCTCAGCCCAAGCTTGACCTAGCGAGTACAGCGCTCACTGACCAACTTTTGGTGGCCATGGCAGGGATTTCCAGCTGGTTTTTGCGGTTGAAGGATTTAGTCCGTGTTGTTATTGTTTTGCTGGCTGAGCATTGATCGACCAGGTCGGCATTGACGTAAACTGGAGGAATGTGACCTTTCCCGTCGGCAGAAGTGAGGATCGACCGGTCAATTGGCCGGGTTCAGAGGACAGGCGTTGGTGAGGCTCTGGGTTGACGTCGATGCTTGACATCAAGGTGTGACATCAAGGCCTGACGTCGATGCTTGACATCAGTCTTAATTGAACCGCGGCTAACGGAAAAGATCGGGGTTGTGAAGCGTTCAGATGCCACCGATGAGCTGGGTCTTGTCTGAATGTGGTCTAAAGGAAAATGCACGTAACGTTGTAGTATTTCGCTGGAATGATCGCAGCGACTGACCGTTCGGTTGAAACCGTTCAGTTGAGGAGCATGTCTTTGTTTAGCTGGCGGTGCTTTGTTCCGATTATTGGTAATCTTGAATAATGGACGAGTAGAGGCAATGCACTGATTCGTAAGATCAATGCTGCTTGGTATGATTTCGGCCTAGAAAGAGACACTGCCCTTCTCTGTACACTATATGTTAAATTATATATGCGTTTGTCATGTCCAATAAAGTTTGCACTTTTTCTTATTTATTTCTCAGAACATGTCCGGATTCTTTTCTTCTAGAAAGATAGATTGCAGTGATATTAACTTCGTAGACATCTAATATAATTCTGCATGTAGCTTACTAGACTAAATTTCGATAAACTGTGACATAACTTTGGGCCGGGCTAGTCGGGTTATTGCTATTTATGTAAAATGTAACCGGATATGAGCCTATATTTTTGGCATACTACATGACACATGGGATTAAGATATATGTCATTTGTCGCGGTGAATGTGATGCACAGAAGGAAGTAATATAGCTCCATCACTCACGTTACACTGGCGGATACACTGAGGGGGTAGGGTTTGTTTGCACTGTGACCTGTTCGTACTCCATTGCTTCGACAGCCCACATCTGACGGCTGGACGGCGCTTATTCAAGTCAGGTTTTCTTCGGGAAATAACCCTGCCAGTTTACTGTGTGTTTGATTTGCCAAATTCTCATGAGGTATGGTTATCTAGGTATGTGGGTGGGAGGCATTATTGTTCGTTGACTGATGCCCGATATATGTCATTAGATTTTGCTTTGATAATGGAGACATTAACCATACGTGAAGTGCCCGTCTTTGAGCATGTATCCTGCTAAAAGTTGAAGTCAATTTATGTATGTATTCATGGAAGACTTGTTGACGTTGTGTAGAGGGTCATATATGTATAGTTGGCTGTAGGCCATACGCATGACTTGCCCACGCACTCCAAAGTAGGGACATCTAGCATGTATTTAATATGATGGGGCCGGGCTGCCTCAAATCACATTTAGTAATAATACGTGATTTTCGTGAATTGATTCTGTCTAATGCTAAATGGTACTGCACCGAATGTAAATATTTACATGTGCTGAAAGACTCTTTAAAGCGGTCTTGCGTATGCCCTCTGGCACATAATATATTATGGTTATGAATACGCTGTGTGGGGTGATTGCGTAAAATATAGCTGCCATAGGGGGGAATTGTACAGCCTGAGATCAATATCAACAGGTCTTGTATATGTGTACCACTACAGACGAGTTCTTATTCATCAAAACTTTACTCAGGGGGACATCAGTCTGTCGATATAACGCGACTCTGAGTATAATCAGAGGCGGGTACACCTCAATGCACTCTAGATTTAACACACCCACATATATACAGGTCTCTCTGTACTATTTAACGATACTTTGCCGAACACGACTCGGACTTTTAGGACTGTTTTTAACGAGTCCTAGTCGAGCGATTAGGACAGACGCGTATAATGCATTATACAGATCAATTATTGCCTGGTTGTTGGTGTCTGTTGGTTCGATGGAATGAGATCAGCGTGCGTAGGCCGTCGATCGGACGTAAACTTCTCGGTACCCGTCTCTCCCCGTGATCAATACGACCAGCGTGTATACATAAGACGTGTACGTATACACGCGGAGAAGTGGTGGACGCGCGTATGTGGGCCCGAATAGACTACGCGTGGGCGTAAGGGGGGTGATGGATGGAGTGGATGTGTGTGGGGTAAGGGTCCTGAGAAGAATGTGTTACTTTGATGGAAGATAAGTAACCAAACAGTCAGTGTCTAGATGACTAGTGTGCGTGTAGGAACAGTTTGCGTTGATTGGGCAGCAGAAGAAGCAGTTCGTGCTGGTTGAGCATTAGTCTAGAAGTAGATATTCTGTTTTTCCTTGGCATGCAACACAGTTGGGTAAACGTATACTAGTATTACGATTGTATGTGTAAGATTTCAGTATAGCCTACTAGTCATAGGTACCTTTAGCAAGATCTACACGCCGACGATCTCCTAGATTGTCCGTTGGTAGTTTATTGGTAAAACTTCAATTGGTGTACGGTTTCAGTAAAGCTTACCAGATAGATGGATACGTTTGGCAAGACCTAGACGCTGGCATGTGCCTCGCAGATTAAAGTATTTTGTTATAATAGATTACATTTGCTTTATCCTGGAAGTATCTGATCATTTGCTGATCACAAGAAGACGGTAATCTTATCAAGATCTGTGTAGTCATGCATGGCCAATATTTGCTTTGTATCAGAATAGATATCCAACACCAGCACTATTAGTTCGAGTCCATATCACATAATGTATTGAAAATAATAAGCTATCATCATACCACAGCAGAACAATTATACGTAGTGTCAAATCCACTTCCTATAACTGCTCGACCAACGCAGTTTGGCGAGGCTTGTGTCAGCTGTTCGCCCGGCGATTACTTGATAAGGCCCCTATGTGGGCAGACCACCTTTTATGTGGGGCTGCCTGTACCAGACTGTAGGCCAGCGTGTCGAGTGGGTGTGTGTAACAGACCACCACCACCACAGACTGGCACCGCTTCGACAGCTGACGGACAAAAACTAAATCCGTGTGCGTGTAAAGGCAGAACATGTGGGTCAACTTCGTGGCTGCAAAGAAAATTACTCACGTGAAGTTTTTTCGGAGAAACTGTACAAGACAATAAAACTTATTGTGTGTGTGTGTGTGTGTGTGTGTGTGTGTGTGTGTGTGTGTGTGTGTGTGTGTGTGTGTGATAAATATATATTCTACGTTATCATTGCATTGCGATGAAGCTGGCTATAGTATATCTACATCATTTATACGGTATCTTATATCCATAGACTTCAAATACTAAACTTTATAGCATAGATACGTTACATTGTCACCAGATAGCAGTGTGTAGCACTGGCTTCTATCAAATCCATGTCTGTGCATGTTTTTACATTAAAAAGTTGTATGTTGTCAACTGTGGACATTTCAACCGTGGGCATTCAACTGTTGATCGAGTTAGCTGTCATTGACACTGTTATAGCTTACCACTGTTCTCTTCTACTGGTTTCTGCATTAGCAGAGCGTGTGGATCCTCAATGAGTAAATGTATAAAGGTACTAAAGTGGCACAGTCATGTTATCAATTGTTGACTTATTCGTGAAGTCATTGCCTGCGACGTCCAGAGAGATATCAGTATCCTAAGGTTATCGCATTGTCCTCAGAATATTGATACGATTACATCGAGACTATATAAGATATGAGGCGACACATCGTGATTATATGAAGTTACACGTATCCAGAGTTGATATGCGATGTGTCAGTTGCATTCTGTCCATAACACTACTTATATTCTGGATAGCATGCAACTGATATGGACATCACGTTGAATAACTTGCACAATAGGCCATCATATAAGCACACGTGTACATGTGTGTTCTTGATATTATCTTTTCTTATTGTTTTCTCTTCTTTCTTTCTTTTGCGAATACAGTAGGCCTACTTATATTTCTCACGGGTATCATATTGCAGGTCAAAGCATGCCGTAGGAAAACCTTATTGTATCCCGGTCTGTGTGGACGTGTTCCAGCAGACACCGCTAGTCTAGATCTACTCTGGCAGAGCACCGCTCCTAGCTCCATCTGGAAGAAGGATTCCGAAAACAAAGCTTTCTCTGTAACTTTTCAAGATGACTCCAACATACTCCAAGGTGCCTACGACAATGAGCGCTCCCTATCTCCCTCCCTCTCCTTCCCTCTCCCTCCCCTCTCTCTCTCTCTCTCTCTCTCTCTCTCTCTCTCTCTCTCTCT
>JAVCKZ010088374.1:0-25420 GCA_034780755.1 Lepetodrilus elevatus
TAAGTTGTTAACGTTGGCTATTCTGGGGAATTAAGTGGATATCCAGTGTGTGTTTTGGAGTAAGTATGAAATAGAAAGTTTTGTACAGAGTTAAGGATAGGCTCACTGCTCAATTGCCAAAGAATACGTCAGACCGATGTTTATTTGATTCAGATTTTCTCAGACATAATGGATCACTAAAGAAAAGTACAAAACATATCTAGGAATAGCGTGAAGACCTCCCACGCATCACATTACACATTCATCACAACATGTTAGCCATCTCTGTACACCGTTAAACAGCATTCACCATAAACTGTTAAGTAGCATTATTCAAAGTTCCATACAAAATAATGTCAAACATAAAGCCACGGATGCATGAAAACCCATCTGTCACATTCTGCACTGTCACATTTGGCATTTAAATTTTTTCCAACCTTTTACGACAATACTTATTTCAGATGTAGGCTGTAACATTCTATACAGTGATATTGGTTATGCAAAAACATTAGCTATCATTTTACCATTTTACAACATTTGGCATTTACATATATTGCTACACTCTTTGTTGCTGTATGTAAAACTGTGGTATCGTTCTATCGTGTTTACACATTTAAATCCTGGCTGGACTATAAACAGGTATCTGTAGTATTCTATATAAGCATACATTGTCATTGCAGTCAGCTGGGGGGACAAGTACGACAGCGTGGCGACACCACTACGGCATGACCACCGCCAACAGTCATACATTATTCAGGCATTTCTATCCAGTTTCATGCACCAGGGACTTTCTTTTGTAGAAATCATGAATTATTGAAGAAACGGAAAAAAATACAGACGAAGAAATAACAAAATGTTCCAACAGACATGCAACAACTTGTATGCATCAGAGCTAACTGATGTCTGCCAACTGACATCTGCCAACTGACATGCACCAATTGAATTTAACACTAACATGCTCTAAATGTCCTAGATTGCATTCTTTCAAGGACCAACTAGTCCATGAGTCAGAGTGAAAATAGGTCTATTTGAGGTGGCAAGTTCTAGTTCTAGTCATCCCCTCTGTGCTATATTAAGCCTATGAAGATTTTAAGATAGTGGTGTATCCATTCTTCGTAGAATTGTCTTGTATAGCACATATCTTATCCTATTTTTTAATGGTGGTTGTAAATTGCGATAAGCAAAGTCTTCTATATAATCCTATAGTGAAGATTTTAAGAAAATCTTGTCTTTGTGAATTGTACTTATCAGTTAGTGGTGTACCGATTCTTGGTAAAATTATCTTATTGTACGACTTAGCTTTGTTTAATGGAGGTTGTATTCAAAGCGGCAATATATTTAAATACTATTCATGAATTCCATAAAGATATCTACTAAGCATGATTAGGAATATCATTTATGATTGCACCAGAACATCCATGTAACTAGGGCGAGGCAACCTGACATTTACCAGCAGATTGGTTACATCTAAAACAAACAAATAGAACATGCAACATGTTTTATTTAGAAACTTAACATTAGAAATTGATGAAATATTAAAGTAACATAAACACTTCAACTGACTGTAATTATCAACTGCAATATTCTACGAGTTCTTTATACACAGGGGAATACATCTGTGCATTTTAAACACGTTGAACATTATTACATTTCACTTCATTCCAATTCCACGAAAATACCAAACCCAATTGTAATACGAAAAAAAGTGTGGACAATTAAACCAAATTTCAAGGCAGTGCAGATCGTCAATGATAAAAAGTAAACCGTTTCCCCGAGGCATGGAGGTAAATTAAGCCAGGAAAGCCTACAATCTCATTGCCGTGGTTAATCGCGTAAAGACACAACACCAGCGGAATACATCATGGGCAACGGAATACATCACATCGGGCTCTCCGTGGCACTAATTAAGCTCTTACCAGCTATTTGAGCTTCCAATGTAACACGTTAACAGCCGCAGAATAAACCAATCTGTCTCGTCTTGTTAACAAACTTCTCTGCTGTTGCGAAATATTTCCCACTTACAGAACAACACAATCATTACTGGAAATTGTATATTCACTGCATGCAAGGGCGGGAGGTGGTTGAATAATTCGCTAGCTTGCAAATATGTAATCATATAAGTGTTGCCCACAGTCATATCGTGAGTATCTCGGTAATTATGTTTGAACGAAAGTCACACATCTCTGTTGATTGTGTATAGTTTGTGTATAGTAGAATGTGAGCTTGTGTCAACATGCCAGCTACCAGTAGAACATCTTTCTACAGTGGTAAAAGAACCTAGAAAAGCAATAAACTGTGCCGTCTATGGTTTCATGGTCTTGGGGAGGGGGGGAGGGGGGAGAGTCACTGATTGTAACAATGTAAACTTTGAAAGTAAGTTTATGTAAGTTAATTTCATAGCTGGAAAGTTACCTGGAAAATAAAATCAATCTATAGATTTACATGATTTGTATTTAATTTATTTTAATCAAATTTTAATTAATTTTTAATACACGATTTCGTGATCTCTATAGCTTGATTTCTGGAGAATGAAGGAATGAAAGATAATTTACATGGGTTATGCTCGTGTCGTGATGGACAAAAATAATCTGGAAATGTTTCCCGTTCACACAAAGAGTTGGGAGATAACGATGCCAATGAGACGAGATGATGTTGTAACCCCTGATTGGACAGCAAATGATCCAATACACTCCCCCGTGGCCACGCAACACAACCTTACACAACCTGAGAGCCATAGAGCTATATTGAGCGGCACAGAGCTATAGAGCACCTGTTGCAAGGAATGCCCGCCAGCCAAAGTGCAGAGTTGCTTCCGATGACTGCAAATAAACTCACCCTAAGAATCCCGATGCCAGCTATACCAAGGAAAATGTCACGGTCAGCATATAGATCCAATATGTGTAGGATTACCTGAGCTTGGAAACACCTCTCAACACCTGTGTAACAAGGATATGGTCCCATGGTGCTCACAGACTCTCCCAGCACTGATAGCCATCGTGTACGTCACTACCGCTGTAAACTCAGACAGGGCAAGGCTAAGTGAACGTTAAATAAACCTCAAAATATACCGTGTTTATACAATGTTCTTCAGAAAAAAACAGATGGGATTCTTTGCTATTAAATTTTAAAAATAAATGTTGTTGAGCATAACAATATTCCAGATTCCTACGGGTCGTATGATGAAGTCGATGTCACTAACATAAACAAGGACTGTATGTCTGTTTACCGTACAACATAATCCTACATAATCTCCAGGAGCAGATTGGAAGACGACTCTTTTAGAATAACTTGAAGTAAACCGTACATACCTTCCACAAACTAACAACAAAAGTAAAAACAACCGCATACCAAAGTGTGCCAAAGAATTAACACTATAGACACCTGCCAGTCCAGATGAACCTTATGCTCGGTCAGATGAATAATGTAGTGTAGCACAAATATTGGATTCCATGAGACAGAGATAAGATTTCATGGTCTACTGTACACGTTGGTCTAATTAAGTATAGACTACTGTTTAGTGTTCCCTCTTTGTGGGATATAGGTTAGACAACATTGGTGGGAGATAGGTTGGAGGGATATAGGTTAGACCAAATAGGTCATGTACACACACTGCACCGGCCAGATGGGTCGGAGATGGGTCGGAGATGGGTCGGAGATAGCCAGATGTAAACTGATGGAAGAAGTCTGTCAAACACGGAGCCAGTAAACATGTATCCCGTCTCAGCATTAGCGTTGTGAACTCGTGGTCTATATTTATTCTGAACAGGTCGTAATCTAGTTACTTGTATTCTATTGTATTAACTTGTATTGTATTGTCTTATAAATGAATAACATGAATAAATCTTCTCTATGGTAATGGAATACATTTTCCAGATATGATTATTGGAATAAAATATTTCCTAATGAGCATGTGCAGTAGCAGAGTATTTTTATTGGTCCACATAAAGGACAAGTCAATATTCTTAATGATCTCATTAATATTTGTGAAAAAAAACGATATATATAACCTGTATTCTAAGACCATTAAAAATAATAACCAACTGAAAGGCCATCTGAACACATTTCTGAACATAATCATAACAAAAATCTCTTAAGACCAGATAATAAGTACAGACATACCTGTATAGATTGAGGTACATAACAAGACACTGCTCATACAATATTACTTTCTCATATACATGACATACACCTATACTTATTACTTTCTCATATACATGCTATACACCTATACTTATTGCAATCAGCTAGCAACAGTACGGAACTATCATTAACTAAATATCCAGCAGCCAATAGTCCTCCAATGCCCTATGTTGCCTGTTATTACAGAACCTCACAAAGCTTACAATATCATCTGAGCTTTTGAAGTAAAGCTTAATTAAGCTGGCTAATCATATTCCCCCATCTCACATTAGTCATAAGTGCAGGTCTTGTTTACAGACCCTCAAGGCCAATGTTCCTTGTCTAACAGTGTTTTTGTCACAGAGCTGTGCACTATAGATTCTTTGTTCTCATGTCTAGAGAATACATGACACATCCTGGTAATGACCGCATGCAATCCTCTTGTATCAGTTACGGATGTAAGCAAGCAAAACATTGTCATATTTACTTTCCTATAGCAACTGTTCAATTGACAAGCAACTGATCAATAAAACATTATATTGACATCTGTGGATTATAAGTACTCCATCTGAATGCATGGACAACATGTGTATGCGTACGAGACGCCATAGGCACGTAATACATAAATATGCATTATTATTTTTTATGAAATCAATTGAAAATAGATTTATGGACAGATATAAGGGAACTATGGCTTTTTTTATTGACAAAACATATCAAATATTATATTGGGAAATATATAAGGTTCTGGGGTTAATGAGAGTGGTTTAATATCACAGGAATATATTTATATATGTACCCACCTTATGCGTAAAGAGCTAAATTATTATCAAGAATAATGTTAAAGTAGATACTGATCTGTTATATTAAGAGTGTCTGAAAGTGATTATGGTACTACTTAGTAAGACCTTTTAATAATGTCATGAATGTTCATAAACAGCATTTTTATGACAGGTTTAATACTGCAACATAATATAGCTCCACAATAACACCTTTAAACCAACAATTTCAAAATATTTCCACACCTAAATGAAACTATTAACTAAAATGTCTTAACAACTTTCAGATACTTTAGCCTAAATAGAGTTGGAAAATAGTAATAAAAACTTACGTTTCCACTGAACCAAATATGGCCATCCCATTCATGTAATCCCGACCACACCCTCGGTACATTACATACGAGCATCAGCACCACGCGAACATCATCACCACGTGGTGTGCTACAGACACGTCCCTTATCTTCCGGTAGTACACCGCATGACCTTTATGATCTTCACATTAAAATAAGGAATGATGCGGAAGCCACCATGATTCTGTCCAGTACAAAGTTGGAGTGAAGACCTCAGCTGTGTCAGATCACAGTTCAACATGTGAAGCAACAGTAAAACCTTCATCATCAATAATGCCCATTCTCAGCACTACACAGATCACCACACAGAGCACCACACTGCTAACTGACAACCCCATTGCATTCCTCAATGATATCAAGAATCTCCAAATTCGCTATGCAGGCATTTTTATCAAAGACCTTTATCTCTTTCTATTGCATACAGCAATATTTAGTACAGTTCAAATATGACATGAATGCTGCAATTCCCAGTAGCAACAGCTGGTCATGTATAACACTGATGCATACAACTGGAACATTGATTAATGATGATAAATCTCTGCTAGCATCATCTAAGTGTCACTGAAAGCTTTATAGCAGTCTTAGTAGTATTCTTTTACCCTTAAATACAATCACATTCAACGATATACAAGAGAATCAAATGAATGATAAATTCACGGTATTACTATTATTAGATAAGAACCATCAGCTAACCATGCAAACCTGCGGACTGTTGAGGAAAACATAGATAAAGTAGCAAAAGTAGCCTAAACATGAGATCCTATCTGTACAGATATCATCTACATCCACAGATAGAATCAGTACAGAACTGCCACCCATTGAGAACTAGGAAAGCCAGGACTTACCCAGACTGAAGTCCATCAGGAAGAAGTCCATGGTCCTATCTGTACACCTATTGACGCTGGTCTGATAGCGCTCTCTCCACTGACAGTAGATCCGTGTCTAATCTCAGCGGCAGTGCCCAGAGAAACTGCAGTGCCAGGAGACTAGCGAGGCTCCGGTGAGCTCTCACTCACGCTCTCGCTCTCCAGGAAGCGTATCGAATCTGCTCCCGTCCAATAAGCATTGAAGAAAAACGTCCCCGAGTTGACTTTGAATGTAGAAATCCACCAACACACTCCAGGGATATTGCTGGAAACAGTGCCTTGAAATTAAATCTGCAGTGGACCCAATACCTCCCACTCTTGCATTGAGCTGCGGACCCAATACCTCTAGCCTACAATAACTGTATTGAAATGGACGCCACTGGTAGACCAATAGGCTTCTTGACAATTAAACACTTTATTTACCGAGCTGGTGCCGACGGACTGGGGACGATTATACAACTACCGAGGGAGACTTGCTTCATTACTTTTTAATGAAGAAGTTGACTTTGAGCACTAAGAGGTTAGACATATGGAATGTTTCAGCGAGTGCAAAAAGCCATGTTGGCTCTATTATTTAACACAGTTTCACACATAAGCTAACAAAGTATAGGAAAACTGGTAAGAGATACTGGCATGTAAATGTTACTTGCAAAGTATTTCCTTTTAACATCGTTATCTATCTGAACATCCTGTTTCAATACCCATTCTACTGAAAAGCATCTTTACCATGGCATGACACCAAGTTAGAAACAAAATTCAAATAGACAGAATTTTATTTTATTTTAAATAATTTAATATTTTACTAACAAATTTGTAGATTCTTTATATATGAAACATTAACAACCACAGCTGTCACAGGTTACTATGGGTAGGTTGAGAAGAATCCCCAGATAGCATATGATGTGAAAATCACACCTGTCACATCCAGTATAACAGAACAATCCCACACAAAGACTGCACCGTGTACACATATTGATCTCATACCATCAATGCCTCACAAATACCAAACTTCTATCAGTTAATATTAACATATATTTTTTTCCCATTAGTATTTTGAATATCCATTAGATTTTGAAATAGAAATGCATCAGTTGCACAGGCCTTTAAGTCTTGAATGTGGACCAAACCAAAGAAGAGCAAACCGCAGGACGTGGGCTGAATTATTTAGCAAATCAATTCCGAGTGCATCGATAGTAAAGGCAAATGACCTACGGATACCAAATCTTGATTTACTCCAATACCCTAATTAAATTAAGTGGAGTCGTGATTTCACGCAATTTTCAAGTCTTTCCTTGGTCTCCTAGCAGTCATCTTAGGGTTAAGAACTGCCTTGTTGGAGTAATTGGAATCGTGGCTCCCTACGGCATCTCCAGTTGACTTCAGATGGAAGAGGGTTAACAGAGATTCCTACAGGACTGGGAGGTGTAGGCAGGTGGAGGTAGAGGCCGACTGTTGAAGGAGGTGCAGATAGAGGTGAAGGAGGTGTAGATAGACAGGTAATGGAGGTATAGAAATACAACTGAATACTTTATGCAGCTCACGGCATAGATAAATAACTGAGATTTTGCTGACCTGAGATTTCTCCCATTGGCTTGAGGTGCTGTAAATTGAATGAAATCTCAAATGAGCTTGAGTTTTTACTCAAGTTACAGCACTTGTCAATGGCAGAAATCTCAAACTCCGGGGCCAGATTTCTGTAAGGTCACTGACATACTGTGCAGAAAATGTCAGAAAATCCAAACTTAGCCACATAATTATAGCTGTCCCATTAATATTGTAGAAAGTGTACCACCCTGGACGACTATTATTCACTCAGTGGTCAAACTCCTCGTACAAACAGGTGGGTGAGAGCTACGTGTCTGACTAGCCGGGATATGCCAGGAATTCATACTAGTTACAGCCCAATGTTTAGTAGCATATTACACTATCTATCACGACAGTCTATGTTAGCCATATTTATAGCCTATTTCATTATTTTTCATGACAGTCTATGGCAATTTGCCTATGAAGCTGTGGAAATATGTGCTATTTAATTCACAGAGAATATCCTATTAAAAAGGTCACTTTAGATGACATTTTGCAGTAAATTTAATCACAAAAGTGCTAATAAGTTATTTGAAATTTGAAACTGTTTTCTCCCAGACAACATTTAGGAAAGACTTATTGCAATCTATACTCATGCTCAAAAGAAAGTACACCAATAGAATTATGCCAAAATCTACCGGTAAGTCTAATTTAATTAAATATTAATTCCTCCTATGGATTATTAATATTGTTATCATGAGTATACATGATTAAAATCATTAAAAAGAAAACAAAAAATTTTCATTTAACTTCGAAGTCAGCAATATAGATTCAGAATATCAACACTAGCCATAGTAAATGACATTAACAAATTCTACAATTAATCACTGAAAATTAAGAAATTCTAACTGCATCATGACATTGATATGTTGTTGAAAACTATTGAAATCGTATACTTTATTATATTACCTTCCTGTTAACAGTAACTTGAGGTAATAATATATACCTAGAAAAATCCCAATAACCTCCTGCCTTTATTGTCAAATGTCAATGGCAGCTATGGCCAATAGAATTCTAGTTTAGAAAGATGATTGAAAATAAATTAGACCTTCCTTCCCAAGACCAATAAATGAACAAATGCTACTGATGCTGCAGTTGGCCGTAGAATGGCCATCGATCAACGGAATTCTAGACAGGCTGTGCAAGCATTGGACACAAATACCAGAGGAAGCACCGAGCACACACCAGTACCACCAGGAGAATGCAGTAGAAGAATTAGGACGGGTGCTTTAATGACCACCTAGATAGCCATGGGGGCAATGTTCTCATTTAGCTATCAGATATGTAAGGACATCATCAGAGTCTCTATAATGATATCATCATAGCCTTTATAGTAACAGCATCATAGCCTTTATAATGACATCATCATAGCCTCCATAATGACATCATCATAGCCTTCATAATGACATCATCATAGCCTTTATAATGACATCATCATAGCCTTTATACTAACAGCATCATAGCCTTTATAATGATATCATCATAGCCTTTATACTAACAGCATCATAGCCTTTATACTAACAGCATCATAGCCTTTATAATGATATCATCATACCCTTTATAATGACATCATCATATCCTATATAATGACATCATCATAGTCTTCATAACAAAGTAGTCATAGCCTTAGTGGAGGAAAAATTATTTCTGAATAGTTCAACGATAATCTCCCCTTACTTTTAGAGATATAGTATCAATACCTTTAGAAATATTTTCATCTTAAACTGGAATATTTTAAATCTTGAGAAAAGGTACATTTATGGATAGTCTCCCCTTACTCTGAGCATCAATATTTTTAGATTTCTTTTTGTTTTAAACTGGAATAGTTGAAATCTTGGGGGACATGTACACAAATAAGCAAGTTATTACATTTGTCCCTTGTTAGCACAAAGTGTTCCTAAATTATATGCATACATGGCCACAGGTCATAATTATCTTTCTTTTGGGTGACAGATTGATGGATGAGCTGATCGCTAATTTAAAGATCTCTATTGGCGTACGGCCAGTTGAACATATTGTAATACAGATGTCGAATAACTGATTCCTGTCATACTCACTGTAACGTCTTGCTCTAGTTACCAGTAGTCAATAACACAGCACTATTCTCATGGCTTAAGCTATACAGCCTTGAGCTATCAATTTTCGTAATTTCCAAAATGACTTTGTTAGCTATAATTTCAAGTCGATGACTTTACTATCCAGACAGTTTTCTAAAATGCTGAAATGGTCCATGGGTTTCTTATCAGTTTCCATGGTAACCATTAAAACTATCGGTCAAATTATATATCCGGCTTGTTGTCTGTTGGCTAATCTTTAATTTGATACCAAGCATGTGTGTATACGAGAGAAATGTGTAAAAGACGATACCAAGAAAACTGACAAAATCTACGAGGTGGATGGCTCAGCCAAAAATACAGAAGAGAAAGCGCTGATTTCATCATGCTCGTAGGAATTGGAGTCGAGATTGTATTTATCATTCGTATTTTTTTTAGTTAGTATTGCACAATACACAACGTACTCGACATAGTGCAGCCACGTATAAACAATCTTCCATCGTTTCAGCGGCGTGTATACGTGCCCCGAGTCTCCCACTTACTGGTAAACTATGGCATCGGCAGCACTTCCGGTCAGAGAAGGTAATATATTTATATACCCCGTCCATTTCCTGAAGCACGTCAGCTGATTATCTGCTTGAGATCTTCTTAAAGCACCCCCACTGTTTGTAGTCTGGAGCGTCGACCTTGACACTGCTTGCAATATTTCGCAATAAATACAGATTAACCGCTGTCAATGTTTCCGTGAGTATTTACTGTCCTAATGTGTACTACCACTGTTAACATAGGTTTAAATAGGATTAGAATCCGACGTTTTCAGTAATGTATATGTATTTTGTGTTCATATCTAGTAATTGCAGAATGATATCTTCTTAAATGGCTTCTTCAGTTTTTTTGCTATTCAACTTTATGAAAATAATATGAAATTTGAAGTATTTTGACATTTTTTACAATCTTTGAAATGATATTGTTTAGCATTTATATTATTAATATTTTTCAATTATAAAAATTAATTTGATCATTTTGACATTTACTGAAATTTATTGAAATCAATATCCTTTAATACATAAATTATAAAGTCATATTAAAACTAATATATATGCAAGTCAAGGGAAAAATAACAAAAAAATATGTCATTATCATATGTTAATACAATTGATACTTTATGTTACCTTATACCTTGTGATAAATTATTCCATTTTGTATTTTAACAAAAAAGTGTATGTTTTAATTTTTAATGTGTTTGAGTACTGGCACACTGCAGGTTATTGACAAGGCCAGTTACCTCATGTCTACCTGATACCCCTGTAGACCCTTGTAGACCACAGATAACAGCGCTGCCTTGTTCCAACAGGCTGATACCCCACAGGGCACAGCCAACAGAAACACCTTGTTAAACTTAGCCAACAACCTAATTGGACAAAACAGATTTATATTTGGAAATTTTGAAGGTTCTGCATCTTGAAATAACACAGGCTTTCTGGTATTATAATAAGCTGTTTTATGTATTTGTGGAATTCAAAGTGAATGTTGTGGTTCACAAGGGAGATGAAGACCATATAGGAGAAACTCAAAGAGGAATACAGTGATGAAACACAGAGAGAAACTCGTATGAAAACTTACAGAGAAACTTAGTGAAACTGATAAAAACCCATAGAAACTCTGAGCAACTTAGATAAAAATTCAATGGGAAATTCACAGAAAATCATTGAGAAACTCATATGGAAACTCATAGAGAAACTTACAGATAAACTCCCATGCATGGAAACACACATGGACATTCATATTGAGTTATTGTTTTATGTCACAGCGAGAAACTAATGTAGAAACTCATAGAGAAAATCACATGGAAACTCATAGAGAAACTCACATGAAAACTCATAGAGAAACTCACATGGAAACTCATAGAGAAACTCACATGGAAACTCATAGAGAAACTCACATGGAAACTCATAGAGAAACTCAAATGGAAACTCATTGAGAAACTCACATGGAAACTCATAAACTCACAGTAATTCACAGAGAAGCTGATGGAGTCTGACAAGAGAGACACATGGTAGCACTCCACCAGACACCAGCACAGACATCCAGAACACAATTACAAATGCCAGTAGCGAGAAACTGTATAAACAACATCCAATTTACCACCAGTACTCTAACCCAAACAAGCAAACAAGCAATTCACAGCGATTAACAACAATGTATATGTGTTTATCACAGGAGTAACAGCTTGTTTAATCTTCCAACCCAAGCATTCACCTTATCTCTGTTATCAGATCAGAGGTGACATAAATGGTTCATAAAGAAAGGCAAACTTCAGATAATAATATACACTGCTGAGCTACATGAATTAAACATTCATATCTCATAATACATTCAGATTATTTGGTATTTATTTAGATAGAATGGGTGATGAAACAGTGCTATATATATATATATATATATATATGCTCGGGGAATATAGAACATGTACATCACCTTCTCTTGTAGAATATCCTGGGTAAAAGTGCAGTCACATGAACCTTGCCATCAACTGGGAGAATATTGAATGGTATCACACTCATGTATCCTGATACCAGGCATCTGTGTTGTGATCGATGCACTATATATGTATTTCCATTACACGAGGTAAACATTAAAAAAATTCTGGCCTAGCTTAATTTATAGCCAGCGTTTCCGATCCATTTCAGTCTTTGGCAGCTCAATTCAGGGGAAATAACCCTTGGCATAAAGACAAGTGACTCGCTGCAAATGACTGCCTAATCATACACCTGTTACCCGATCCTATCGCAGATAGGTGATTACATAATGAACAGCGTGAAGTCTATTATAAGAAGATATAAATAGATGCCTACAGTACATATCAGAAACAAATGTCAACTGTCCATGCAGGTAGCAAGTGAAACATTTCAGTATTTAAATAAAACATTTTGAAATTAGTTAATTATGAACTATTAATGATATATAATAAATACTTTTGTAGAGTGAATGAATTATTGCTTTATCTCACAGCGTGAATCTTTCACTAATACGTGATGTGACTTCTGTAGACTTCTATAGTAGTCAAATTCAGACAAAGCCCAAAGAAAGTACTGTTAAATTTGACTTGTACATTCTATAGCAAATTATACATTCTATAAACTAATTTCAGTCATAATGTATTTATAGTAAGATATGAGAGAAGCCTTTTCAACATCAACGTATCATGATCGGATGTAAGAAGAACAAATTATTATTTCCTGCTGATGAAAATAAAAAACAGTTTCCCTGACGTAAATAACTTTAATAAATAAGTAAGTACGGTAAGTAAGCGCACGCATGTATTCTTTAAAAAAAATCTGTATTGGACCAAATGCTCGCAAATAAGCAGTGATATTCATCCCGGTAAATACGATGCAGGTAGAAGTCCCATACATCTACCATCAGACTCTTACACAAACACCAGTGTCAGGTTCACGCAGAGGCCAACACTAAATTGCAGCAAGAGACGACACCTCAACACCTCACATCATCAGATTCTATTCTAAGGTTTGTGAAGTACCATAGCCAGGCACATCTACCAATGTATTTTGTTTATCGAAAGAGACTCGTAAACTTGTAGAAAAGCAGGTATGATATTACACCATTAACCTTCTCCATGCTGCAGGCAACTGGAAATGCCCTAAAGAGCAGTGGCTGTGCCTAGTCCAGCAGGGAGAGGGTTAACAGTGCAGAAACCTTCAAAAAAAATAATCGTTTTATCAACAAATCATCACGTTCTGACTTGTTTATGTTTACCATAGATGAGTTTGATTTGGCCGTTCTAAATATAGAAGTGTATTCTCCAAGAGAGTGTCTGTCTTTGACTTATGTAGAAAGTATGGAAGATCGCTAAATAAACAGTCAGATAAATGGAGCAGTCCTCTGTTAAAAAATAACAAACATAAAAATTAATGAGTTATTGCTAAAACATAATTTTAGAGAATGTTTCGTCACTGTTCATGATGTAATATCAACACTTTATTTCTCTACAAGTTTAAGATTCTGTTAAAAATTCTCTAACAGATAAGATATTGTTTCATAAGAACTCGTATTCAAAATGGCATTAATATACACGGTTACTAAGTATTTGGTTTTGCATATTGCTGTTGAAATATGAAGATCCTGCTAATATATTGGATATCCATGTGTTAAAAGAAAATTAATAGGATCTAGGTATATATCCACACATAAAAATGTGTATTGTCTTCACCGGTAACAAATGAGCACAATGCTGACCTTGCTTGTATCGTCACAAATGGGTAAAAGATTTCTGCATACAGCGATGTTAAACTGCATATTCACTCACTCACCAGCATTGCTTTTACAGCTAATGAAAGGGACCGGGTATTTTTAAGACCCGCTGGTGATCAAAGACTATTTACCCTCGTCAATAAACACCAGTGCAATGCCACCCGAGACTGCTCGCATTTGGTCATTATAGCGGAGAGACACTGTAACACAGGATTACGAGGGTAAGGCAGCCTATTATACCCCTATGGCCTGCGTGTTGTTCCTAGCCGTGACACAATGTTGACCAAATGTCGCCCGTCCAGAACAAGGTAGTGTTTACAGCTTACTGTAATACGGCAGTACATATATTCATATCCACACCTACTATAGACTTGCAATGTCACCTTGATAGGCAGACCACTATTGCTTACATTTCAGAAAAATAATGCAACGAGGATGGAATTATACACAGTAATACATTTCCAAAATTAAATTCTGCAAGCTAATAATTCATTATAGATAAAGAATATTGTACTCTTACCTTATTATTTTATGGCTGCTTCATCTGACTGTATCCTATCCATCTAGGGAAGAGGTTGGAATAGTCTGATGCTTGGCATCCTTCAGGAGGTTCCATAGGAGAAGATTCAGTTCACAGCCTTCAATGGGAGTCCGTAGGATGCATGCTATTGTTTATGAGGTCACACACTTTCTGATTACATTGTCAGAGGAAACCATCTCTGAAAATGTCAGATGACAAATTCTTGTATATCCATTGAACAGGAGGTCCTATAACATGTCTCACAGGACTGTCTAATGTCCTAAAGCATGTGTCACAGAACTGTCTGGTGTCCTACAGGAGGTCTCACTATCTTGTGTCCTAAAGCATGTGTCAGAGGAATGTCTGGTGTCCTGCAGTATGAATCACAAAACTGTCTTATGTCATATGGGATGTGTCCGATGTCCTACAACATGTGTCACAGGTCTGTCTGGTGTCCTACAGTATATCCATTCAGCATGGCCACACAGAAACCTGCCACACTTTGTTCACATCATTATTTGGCATGATGAGCCAGAAAACACACTTGGTGGTTCCGTCCCTGGGTAAGTATCTACTCGCCCCTTCCGACTGTTTACTGTCTTTACCATCACCGCCAGCCACCACTGGGTCTGACTGAGAAACTCTGGAGCCGGGAACAGGTCTGCATCAGTTCACTGGAAACTGTTTACTGTCCTCACCTTCGCAGCCAACCACCACTGGGTCTGACTGAGAGACTCTGGAGCCGGGAACAGGTCTGCATCAGTTCACTGGCAACTAGGTCTTCTCATCACAGTTAGACTGCACGCACTTCAAATTCCTGGCGTCTGCAGTGCATGCAGCTTTCCACATTCCAAAGAACAGTGCTGCATTTCAATCGGCATGTAGTCAAGCATGTAATGATATTATCCACGAAACGTCAATCAATGTTATAAAAGCAAGTTAAAAGAAATTGCACTCCTTGATCCAATGTAGTTTCCAATGAAGACTTGTGATGAACACTGTAATTTTTTTGCGGACCTTCATAAACTTCCTATTCTTGGAAATGTGTCCTCGTATCCTTTGAATTACATGATGTCACGATGACAACGTTGGTCAATCCACCAAGGTTCAAGGTCAATCCACAAAGGTTCAAGGTCAATCCACCAAGGTTCAAGGTCAATCCATCAAGGTTCAAGGTTATGTCATATACATGTACAAGATACACATCGAGAGAGAAAGAACACCAAGTCACGTGTACAAGTAGAGTATGCATTAAACACCACAATACAGTATAAAGTACACACGCACGCACACTCACACACACAAACACACAAACACACAAAGTTGAAATGAGCTTTCTGAAATATCATAAATTTTGGACAAAACTTTGTTTACACCTTATTCATGCGATAATTTTGATGTATGAAAAAAAATGTATTGAATATCAGCTATTGAATAACAAGAATACAAATAATAAAAAATACTAATATTGTTTTTTAATAATAATAATAATATCAGCTGTGATAATGTACAGAGCTGAATGAATGACATTTAACAGTAACAGATGAGCTTCAAATAAAAAGTTCATAATAATTTCACAAGTAAACAGAACTCTACAATAAAAGTAAACTATAGTTACCTACAATAGAAAGATTGAGTCAAATATTACTTACAAAGCAGAGTGGCCTTTTGTGTGTCTATAATGGAACATGTTAAAGTAGAAATCTTTCAAAATGTAATTTGGAAGATGAATTTGATGTTACAAGAGATCAAAGGATTAAGTCCAAATATTAATTCCTAAGGTTAGTGAATTGGGAAAGTGTCAATGATGAAATATTTGAATGCTTTTTCATCATCTCATGAATTCATAATTTTCATGTATTTTTCTGTGATACTAATATTTTCTTTTTCTGCGATACTACTATTTTCTGCGATACTTACATGGGTTCTGATCCTTGCATGGAGGAGTGTCTGGACATGGACTTGGGCGACAGCTCGTAGTCGGAGTCTGCGCGGTACAGGAAGGACTCCCGCCGCTGAGGGAGGTTCTGAAGCACCAGACTTGATGAGGGACTGCCGCCTCCCTCCAGCGGACTCCGCCCCGGCGCTGCTCCATTCTCCACATCAAAACTGAAAGTAGGAAGTAGACACTGTAGAATGACACAGAATGGAGAGGTAAAAATAAAAATAATAAAAAGTGTTTGTAGAATATCGACATAGAGAAAGAGTACCAGAGGAGAATATTGGTATCAGCTCTGCAATGAATGAAAATATCTAAATTAAAACTGAAACTGAAAGTAGGAAGTGGGCACTGTAGAATGACATAGAAGGAGTGTATATATGGAAAAGAGTTTATTATTGGTAATATAATATTGACATGTAGAAAGAGTACCCTCTGGAAGTAGAATATTGGTGGTATCTCTGCAACTACAATATAATTAAAATATCTATATTAAAGCTGAAAGTAGAACAGACTCTGCATTACAACTGAAAGTAGAATGAAGGTGCATTAGATTAACATAGAATGGAAAGTAAACATTTACTGGTCACATGCTAACACGAAGAAAGAACTCTAAATCACAAATGGCAGTAGAATATCGATACCCATGATTGCATCAACCTGGAGCTAAATTAGAATCAGAATAGAGGCTCCATAATGAAACTGAAAGTAGAACATCACAACTTGAAAGTAGAATACTAGTATCCGCTACAGATCAATTAGAATCAGAAAATAACTGATCTTTATAACAAGAAGAATACAATATTTGCATCAATACTAATTATGCCTTAGATGTCTGTATAGATCAGTGCAATGGATTGCAATATAAAACAAGGTGGGAAACTTAAGGTATTTGGTGGTCGATGGGTGCGCTACTTGATTACTATACACTAGACTATGATCGCTTTGTATTACAGGGATCAAAATTAACACTAGCCTGCTAGCCCAGGCCATTTCTCCCAATGTTAAAGATATCCTAATAAGAACTAGTAGAAATTCATACCTTTTGTTATTTGTATCACTATTCAGGCTGGTACGTTTTAAAGTTAGTTTCTATCGCTGCTTGTACCATAGACTGTGCATGGAATGTGCAAGCATACACACACACACAACATTACAGAACAGTATTAAGTATATGATTAATACCCTTTTAGTTGTGATTTTATTGTGATTTTACTAAAACCCAGACAATTGTTAATATAAATTGAATATAACTGATCTTGTCAAAATAAAGTTTTAAACATGAAAATGTAAGTGCAATGATGGGATATAGTGCAGATATAAAACTTATTCCTAGATCTGGTCAGCTGTACAATAATAATATATGACAAAGTCATGGCCTTAAATGGCCTTAAATGGTGAATACCTGGCTATCAAGGCGCCAGCATTAGCGTAATGATAGACCCAGCAGTTGTACTTCATACATACTATATATACTACTACTATAGTATTTAGCATTGTAATATCAAGGCGCCAGCATTAGCGTAATGGTAGACCCAGCAGTTGTACTTCCTCGCTCAATAATCTTCAGTGCATTCATCCTTTTAAGTTTTACCTTGAAACCACATCAAAGCCGTGCTGACGTTAGTGCACAATAAATGCCGTTCTTTACAATGCCTGCTCACGTAAACTGCACCTCATAGTTTGTCACATGGTGATTGATTTCGAGATCTATGACGGCAATTCAATCGACTGCCCTGACGTAATCAGTGATATTTGAATCCTGTGGACCGAGTCGTACTTGCATGTGTATTGAATCCCCTCAACACCCCAGACGCTAGGTCTAGTGTCCCTGGCTTTACAATGCTTAATACTATAATAGTAGTAGTAGTATGTATGGTATTTACAATAATGCACAGTATTTACTATGCATACATGATAGAAACAGAAATAAACTAAATTCATTTGAATATATACTAAATTGAACAATTCAAATTAAATGTGTACAGATGATATAGTTTGTTTTTATACATAAAAGAAAGTAGACAAGAATAGTTTAAGAAAATTAATATTTAAAAAATATAATTAATATCTTTAGATCTTTTACTTTTAGTGAAGAACTTGGTCCTTAAGGTGGATTCTCATGTTGCGATTTGTAGCAACAACTTGTATTAACAACTTGACATATATATTGCAACATATTAAATTGTTCTCACATTTTAAATTATGAAACAGCATTATATATTTACAGACATGAAAACATAATGTAATTATTTTAATAATTTAAATTCAATGTGTCAGATATACAGAACTCGATACAAGTCTCAAGCTGGCAGTGCTATGTCTTATGATAAGAAAGTTGTGGCGTATTATTTGAAATTGAAGACGACAACACTACATTACACACTTATCACATAATGTAATAATAAGTTTATTACATAATGTAACCTACCAGTAGCCCTTGAATGATAAATGTAACAATGAATATTAAAAGATCTGAAGACTTCTACATGTGATATGTAAAACAGTATGACGAAATATTATTATAAACCATAAACACGCCAATCCCATAACCTGACCCACATGTTACCTCACAGCGTCAACGCTCGGCCTATGTCATCACAGGCTGGTGCCAGCAATTAGTCAAAGCCAAGACCAGAAATATCACCAACAGAATGGCATCTAATAATTGACTCACTATACCACAATGACATTTGATGGCTTATGTTTCAACAATAATAACATCATGTGAATTATGCTTCAACAGCTAACATGAGAGGATTTATGTTGCAACAACAATAACATCAGAGGATTTATGTTGCACAACAATAATGTTGGAAGGCTAAAGGATTTATGTTGCAACAACAATAACTTTAGAGGATTTATGTCGCAACAAACAATAACACTAGAAGGTATAATTGAAACAACCTTTACGTTGGCAATAATTCAGCTTTTAACTTGAACTGGAAGCTGTAAAACAAAATCTCAAGAGAACATAATTTGAACCAGTGGAATCAGACTTCAAACTGTTGGAAATTATCAACGTTTGAAACCCTGAAGTAATTCTTGCAATAATTGGTCTTTGATGTAATTCTGAAAGCTATGACCCAGCATCCCCTTCATGATTGCTGTCATACAGTCAACCCACAGTCAACCCACAGTCAACCCTCAGTCAACCACAGCAGACCTTGGTGGCCAGAAAGACTCATGAAACAACCAGAATATTTCACTGACAACTCAAAGGTTACCAGGTAATAAACAATGTATCACATTTGACTTTGAACATTGACAATACTATAAAGCTATTAAACTTTGAGAAACAGCCACGTCATTTAACTTGATGTGTCATTAATCTTGACGCTATCTTTTATTTTGAATTCTATAACCAAAGGCCATGTCATATCACTTGATATCATATGACATTTGATGCTACCCATTCCTAATTTCTGCTACCAAATGCCATTTCATATAACACAAATTCTTATGGCATTTGTTCCTACCTCTTCCTGATTTCTATTACCAAATGTCATGTCATAGAACTTGAATTTGATCATACCTTTTACCGATTTCCATAATCGAAGGCCATGTCAGATCAGCTGACATTGTATGACATTTGATCGTACCTTTTCCTAATAGCTCTGAAGTACATCCTGTCCTTCTGGGACTGCAGTAAGTTCCTGGCCACCCGCTCGGTCCCGTGGGACCAGACATGTTTCACCTCCATGTCCTCCACGGTATCATCCATTTCATCCCCCTCCATATTTATCGAATCAGTCGACATCTTGCACAGATAGTCACATACTAGCAATATGCACTGTGTTTTCTATTCCTGTGGTATTAGCTCAACGCTCCACTGTGTACTAGAAAGAACATGGCAATAGCCCCTTTCAAAAGGGCCTTTTCACGTTTACAGAATGCCCATGCACAAGGGCTGAATACTCCGGGCACATATGAAGGTACACACACGGAGAATATTACTAATCACGGAGCGAGAGAGAGCGAGAGAGAGCAATCCATGAAAGCTTACAGGCACAATATCAAAAACACGGCCAACAATGCGGTACCAAGTATAGGAACTAAGTTAAGGCACAAGCTTTTCTGAAACACAATGGACTGTGGTCGACTGCCTCAAACTGTCAGCGTCTTAGAGTATTGCGTAGACCGTAATCTGTAAATCGCTTCAGTCTCAACTCAGCTATACCGTGATTAGGATCAACAGGTTCCTGTGTCTTGACCCACACATGGTCATGAATATATGTGTATATACACAAGCGTAATATACGTATGTATACACCAGCGTAGTGTCACACAATCCAGATCAAACCAGCCCAACAACCCAATGACCTGCAGTTCACACTGCTCTGATAACCAATCAAAATTTCAATATTTTTTAACAACGGTCTCAATTTTCACAAATACATGTTTCGCGGACAATACTATTGACATGGAATTGAAGCACGATTCATTGGAACATGGGAACTCACATAATGGTTAGCGTATTGAGGGAGGAATAAACAATTTATAACATACTGTCTACCCTGAATACTGGTCCAGATTCATGGTAATAAATGTATAACTAATAATAATTCGAAACAATTTTTATACAAAGAGAATTTACAATAAATGTTTTTAAAAAATCATATTCCCTGATATTTTCATCTTAATTTGGAAATAGAGCCAAATGTAAGAACATTTTGACTACAAACTATTATGTGGAATAATTAATATAATTATCCTTGACACTTATTGTTTTGCAGATCCATGTTAATATAATACAGATATTAGTAACATTTTATGAACAAAGAATCTTGTATGAATTGTACTTAACAATTTCTGAACCCATAAAGGATAGAATTACTTTCAATACATATATAAAAAAGTAAAACTTTACCAATTTTCGAAGAGAAACGGTTGAGGGCAAGATGACATGGCAATCATTGCATCCACGTTCTATCCACACAGAAGTTAAATGGATATCCGCATAGATGAGGAGTACGAAAATGTGTTAGAAGCATCACTGTCAGTGCTGGGAGTGGCGACATCTAGTGGTGGGGATGGGTACGAACCCACGCTATCAGCATGGGGGACAACTAACACAAGGAATCTGTAGATGCACCTTAATTGCCCAAACAAGTTGCATCCGCAAAAATACCAGTATATGCTAGAGAATAAGAACCAGGAATATATGTACAAACCCAGTAGTTTGTATCCAATAAAATTCATCACAATTTACATCATACTAGTACTCATTACAACCTCTTTTTATGGTATACTAATGTTAATTTTTTAAGTTAACTTATGTTTTGGTGGTCTTATTAGAGACATCATGTTTATATGGTTCTTCCGTGATTTAAGATGCCTAGGAAATATGGACTTCACTACAGATTTTATGTCTGCTTCTTGGAAATCTTGTTTTATGGGAATTTCTTCATTTTAGTAAATAATGTCAACTATTTCGTTATTCAGAATATTTTAAAACATTTTTAAAATGTTAAAATACATACAAAAATTGAATATGCAATGAGATGAAAGTGTGTAGCAGAGATTGTATATAAACATTACAAAATATAGCCCCTAGGAGTGCCAATGAAAAGGAAGCGTGTATCACAACATTTATCCTCGTATCTCTCAGAGTAATGGCATGCTGCTAGGTGCATTCATTAGAAAACATCTGTTGCAAATCTCCTCACAGTTCAGCCAATGACGTCCTTGAATTATACCTATGCAGCCAATCACATTCTTACATTTAATCCTATACACTCTGACACATCCTACAAAGATGCTTGCTAATTTAGTTACCGGTAAACCCTGTTTTTCTATGTCAAAAACAGACTCACTATTCATAATTATATAGAGAATAAGTATATTTTCTTTCTTTTCTGTTAATAAAAATGACAAATTCAGAATAGCAGTTATCCAGTATATGCCAAAAATATTTCACGAATGATGGAAAACCATTAGGTTGGATTATTTTACTGGCTTTCTAGAAAGTAGTTAAAAGAAGCCGTTCTCCATTCAACACTTTCATATTAATATGATGACAGACATATAAATGTTGTAAAATATATAGATTAATTATTGAAGAATGTAGTAAATAGTACATGGAGTGAATGAATTATTGTTTAATGTCACAGTGGGGCCATTTACTGGAGACAAACTATCTATAGAAAGCAGCAACAGAGGATGGGCAAACAGGATGTCTTTGTACTTGGAAGTCCGTCATCATTTCTTGGCAATAGTACTTATACTATTCCTCGTCTCTATGGATGCTCTACACGTACTCGCCTCCACATCTACAATCTGGTAATTTGCCGCGCTACCAGCGACATCATAAGAGATCACGGAAAGGTCGCGGAAGACCAGGGAACAATTGAACTTCCCACCACCTGTCACCGGCAATAATATCTGCCATGTCAAGTCCGATCAAAATAGAATCGAATCGTGAATTTCAGTTTTCTTCTGAACGGGGAATGATGTTTTAGTCGGGCTCATATAGGAAGCACTCCTGCCGTCTTCATTAGAGCCTCGGTGTCGCGCCTCTCTGATCCCGCCGATAAGCCATCAGCTCAAGTCGCATGCACAGAACCAGCCGCTAATTCAAGCTTTACATCCTTCATGTAAATAGTGTTATTCTGACCTATTTATGAACCGCATGTGTCGGCTTTAATCAGCCATATTGGAAAGTCATTTACTGTCAAAAGATTTATGATGGAATTTGAACCGATTTGATTGTATTCAGTATTCCGAGAGGATTCTCCTCAGGCGCGGTGTGGCATCATTAAGACTATCCCAGAATGCAATTAGACTTCCTGTGCTGATTATGCACAATCGGAAGTAACAACAGATCTGTGCCACTCAGCGGAACTGTGCTACCTCTCATCTTGTTTGAGGGGAGAGATGGAACTGGGGGTGGGGGAAGGTGGGGGAAGGTGGGGGGGAGGGTTAAGCGTAAGGGGATACAATTGTCGGCATAACTAGCACTATTTCCGTAACAGTAAGTGAATTCCAGAGCTAACAACACAGTAGTACCAAGGTGGAAGAATCTAGCGGATACTTCTTCATATGCTTTAGCATTCAATCAACAGATGGTAACGATATTGGAAACCACAAGAACAGATCTTAAACTCAACACTGTTCGGAAGTCCTTTCCCATCATGAATTAAGAACCAAGTACTATGTAGTTATCTTCCCTACTAGAATGTTGCCAATCTCAGAGTGAGTGAATATGGAGTTTAACGTCGCTGCGAGAATCTTTCACCCATTTGCCAATCTGGGACAAGCTATTACGATAATTAGAAATTTAGTTGGTAAAATATTTAGCGTGCATATAATTCCTCGTTGAGTTGTTGTTGTGGCTACGTTTTATTCGCACCAACACAACCTGTTCTTTTCTGCTGTGTATTTCTAGCCGTGATTCCTGATCCGACGATATTAGTGCCACATGTTTAACCTTATCAAAACACTACATGTGTTTGACGGAATTACTCACAATTCCGTGTACATTTGCTGGCGAGGGAGTCCGCCCTAGAAATTCCTCTTTGTTGACTGGCAGACATAAGAACACGGTTAGCTCGGCATGACTGACCAAATCTTATGGAGTACCGTTAACCCTCTCAATACTGCCGGCAACTGGAGGAGTCCAACACATAGCAGTGATCATGATCCACTCAGAAGATGGAGAGTTAAAACTAAGACCTGAACCTAAGGTCAATAGCATATTGAACTGTATTTAGCGGTATTTCCGTCTGAAAAATATATTCATGATGGGGAAATGATCATGAAACAAATAGCGATATACATGCAACATTCAAGGGTTTATTCGTACCATACATGCAATATTTCACATGTACATATTTTTATTACCATAACTTCATAAATCAATGTTATATTATACCAACATTATCACCAAGGGTACAAAAAGTCAAATCTATTCCACCTTTCAAAAAGTGCGGTTATCGCTAGGTTAAACCACAGTTATTTGCCTCCCTTTCATCTACGTCCATTAGAAATTGGCTTCCAGCTACTGCTAGATAACCATTGGGCATGAAACACATTAACTTGCTGGCGAGGGATTAATCGACTTTGCTCACATCATACTCAGTAATCTATGTATCTGACCCATGTAGGTGTTACAAACATGCCATATATCCATATATATCAGTTAAAAGTACTACGCATACATAATGACTCAAGTCGACAAGTGGACAAGACTATATACTAAGTATATGAAATTGAATGGAGATGGTGAAAAACTTTCAGGTTTCTGAGCAAGGAACATCATGTTCATTGCGCTGCAAAGTTCATCGCGAGTCTTCCAGGGAACTGTGATATTTTCAAATTTACAAATATCAATTTAAAGAAAATGTAAGAAATCATCTAAATTTAAGGAATCGACACTAACATATTTGAAACTTATTGAAAGTGTAAGGAATGCATCCACTAGTACACGAAGGACACATTGTGCGTGAATTGTGCAATCACGTTGAGCCAACATAAGTGGTGGCTTTGTATTGGATCTCATCACGACCAACACTAAGAGGATTTCTGGGATGACCTTATCAGCAGTAACAACCTGACATTCCCAAAATATCAGCCACGGTGACAGAACCAAACAGTGACAGAACCAAACAGAACAGGATGCGTTGACCAGCAAGGTATTATACCACCCCTACCATCTCAGCCATTTGGAGACGGAACCAACACTGACAGAACCAAGCAAACTTGTTGGGTTTAATAGGCTGGTACTATACCATCCCCACAATCTCATCTACTTAGTGCCAGATTCCAAACAGAACCTGATATTAAACTAAAAGAAGAAGAAACTAATGAACTAATTAATGATTATTGATAACTTTCAGGACTATCCATTTTCAACAAATTATATTACCAAGACTAACCAGATATCTATGATGATTAATTAAAACAAATAGAATAATGCCATACATAACTCAAGACAGATAATTTCAAATACAAAAATAC
>JAVCKZ010088375.1:0-11977 GCA_034780755.1 Lepetodrilus elevatus
ATATGTGTGTATGTATGTGTGTGTGTGTGTGTGTGTGTGTGTGTGTGTGTGTGTGTGTGTGTGTGTATGCGTGCATTGACATTATATGCTTATACTATAATACATGTATACATGTACACTTAAAAATAAGCTATTTATGGTTGACAACAGTTGAGGGATTTCCATTTGAGAATGGGAATACATTTTAAATTACTTCCTATGGTTTTGGTAATAGCAATGCGGATGTTATAGATACCATTGACACACAAGCATATCCGGTCTCCACATCGTGTCACTAGCATTTCCATGTTGAAAATACACCTCATGACGTCTATGTGTCTAATGTAATGCCAATAGTTCCTTTAGCTGCTATCCTGGTTCTGCCGCGGGCAATCGTCAATGGATAACAATGTGATGGAATCCGGGTTTATTTGTTTATAGGGATACTCTGTGACATATGTCTTTAGCTACCGGAACTGGTTCCAATTACGCGATGTCTGTGGCGATGCTTCGCTTGTTTGTCTGCCCCACGAGGCATACGATACCACAGCGGCTCAGAAACTCTGGAACAAGATGAAGGCTTATATTATATTATGTCTGGTTTATGACTGTCTATGCTCTATGCCATGACGTTCGACAACTTGTTGTAGAATGTATTATACTTTGGAATTGACGTCTTGGATTGTCACAATCCGTATTGTGGTGTTCTTTAGAATATCACTGAGCATACTACAGCTGCTACGGTGTATGTAGAGCACACATGGATGCTTTCAAGGCCTATGGTGGCTGTATTGCACTGCGATTGGCCGTATAACACTGCGATTCAATGTCGGCCGTTGTCTTCAGTTGCGCGCAAAACTTCCGGTGATGGCTAATACGGACTTCCATCTCCGACCATTGGAATTTTGAAATGAGAATATGAGTGTCCCCTCACGTCTAGAATTGCATTATTTCCCCTTCTGTCTAGCATTGCATTCTGTTTCCTTCTGTCTAGCATTGAATTATGTTTCCTCCTGTCTAGCATTGTATTATGTTTCCTCCTGTCTAGCATTGCATTCTGTTTCCTTCTGTCTAGCATTGCATTCTGTTTCCTCCCGTCTGTTTTCTTCTGTCTAGCATTGTATTACGTTTCCTCCTGTCTAGCATTGCATTCTGTTTCCTCCTGTCTAGCATTGCATTATGTTTCCTTCTGTCAAGTATTGCATTGTGTTTCCTTCTGTCTAGCATTGCATTCTGTTTCCTTCTGTCTAGCATTGCATTCTGCTTCCTCCTGTCTTGCATTGCATTCTGTTTCCTCCTGTGTAGCATTGTATTATGTTTCCTTCTGTCTAGCATTGCATTCTGTTTCCCGATGTCTAGCAAATTGCATTGCATCTCCGTATGTCTAGAATTGTCTTCGGCAATCCACAATCTGGAGCACTGCTTTTCGTCTACAGTACATTAACTGACATTGTATGTAGTTTGCCAACACAAGCACTAGGCTGGCATACCTGGCTTTGTCACATGGCACTCGGCGGTCTGGGCTGGCGTGTAAACCTCGTCGTCATATTGTTTGGATTATATTATAGTCTATAACCTAGCCCCGATTTCTCGAAGCAACTCTGAGTTTGAGCTTTTGCTCATCTAAGAGTCCTCTCATTGCCCCAGTGCTGTAGCTTGAGCATAGATACGTAGACTTCAGAGCACTGGTAAATGTTCTTCAGCTTCAAGTGGAAACAAAACATCTTGGTCCCGAGTTAAGAAAGTCGTTAAGAAACGTTTGTAGCTATCTTAGATTGTTCTTAACTTTAGAAATGAAAGTATTTAATACATTTCGAGAATACCAGATAAGAACATTCTTAGTAATTACGAACTTCTTTGGACTTACGAAGTTTCGAGAATATGGATCTTATATATTAATAATCATGACTCATGGGTGAGAGATTCCCACGTTGACGTAAAACAATAATTCACTATTTCACTCATTTATAACAAGAATAACCTAATCTTATTCACCATTTCGTGTAATACATCGTGATAACGTATGCGCGATTGAAATAACACACTGTATGCAAACTGACATGGTTGTCTTGATACCTCTTTTATACTTTGGAAAACAGCATAATCCCTTATACATCCGCTTACCTAATTACTCATTCTAACACGAAACGTAGTCCCTCGTCTAACCGATATCCATCCGAGGCCTGTCCACGACGTTTTGCTCACACGTGACATATACAAAGTTGTATAGAGTTTTTAATACGCTTGTATATGTAACTAGCATCGTCTCGCCTAAGCTTAAGGCATCGACGAGGTTTTCAACATACTGGAGTCATACATGACGTGACTAGTATACCGTCTCTGGTTGAAATCAGTTCCCACTTGAGAATCGGTGCTCTTTTATAAATAAAGACACATCTATTGCTAGAGGCATCTGCTTGTTTTAGAAGGGATTGGAACTTGTTATCATAGAGGGCCGGACTGGTGGTTGTATTCTAATTCGTGACTGTAATATTTAGCTGGAGTAGGGTGGAGAAACATTGAAACATATACAAATTGGATAGAGCAGTTGATATTACTTAACAAACAACAGTAAATTCACTCCAGAAGTTGTGTACATGTAGGATTGTGATTAGATTACATATACGTAATGTACTAGTAAGGGCACGGTTGTCGTATATGTACATCATATTACTGTACACGATATGTATATGAAGCACGGGACGGATGGTAGCGCAATGGTAGAACGTTTGAACTTCGGTACCAAAGGCCCGCGTTCACTTCCGGTCTCGGGAGCCTGGCATCAATATTCGTGAACGTTACGTTTCTGACACGATATTGATAGGATGCTCTGACTGTAGAGTGTTAATGCAGTTATCATATTTGGCCTGTCAGTATCAGCCGGTGCTCGCAGGTTTACTGCAACATTCAGCGCTACGGATGTTGCGGGTTTCCTCTTGCTCTAAACAGACACATGCTCAAAGCGTGATACAAGTGAAAGGATCGTGAAATAGCCTAAACCTCATAGACGTCGGCCAAAGCAACTAACACTATACCTGAGTGGTATACCTAGTAATTAGTTGACCATTTCCCGTGAAAATATGATGGTACATTGACAATGCGCATGCTACAGTACTCTACCCAAACACGTGACTTGTGTTTTCCGCAAACAGTGTAATCAGGAAGTATTTCTGAGCAAAACAAAGCGATATAACCACGTGTTGTCGGTCGTAAATGTAACACAAAGGTGCAAACGTTTTGAGGAACGATTTCCCCGTCGAAGCGAATCAGTCGTTACAATCTACGTTAGTTCGTGCTAAAAGTACATTAGGATTATCTTGTGCTAGCTATCCACAAACCAGTTCAAGTATTTCAACTTGATACGGGTCTGTACCCTAACCTATCTTAGTATCTACCCCAGCTTTAGAATGCGACCATCGAGATCAGAGCAAATGCACGGTATACATTTGGAGAGAACTGCATTATGGTACGCTCATAAGCATTATTGTTATTGTTACTACTACCGTTACTACTACCGCTATTTCGACTACTACTACTACTACTACTACTACTACTACTACTACTACTACTACTACTACTACTACTACTACTACTACTACTACTGCTGCTGCTGCTGCTACTACTACTACTACTACTACTACTACCACCACCACCACAACCACTACTACTAATGTTAGTTATACTGTCCTATATAATATTATAATAATAATCATAACATGCACATTTATATTGCGCTAAATCCATGATCGAAAGCTTGATCGTAGTTTTACGCCTATATTAAGTATAGGCTTACCTACGGCTCTTTGGTACCACTCTCTGTATCATCCGTGGCTTCGCAGTGTTACCGTAAGCTCATTCTATGGATGGTACGGATTGCTCTCACACTATGAATATCTAATCTCTAGATCGCTGAAAATACTACTGAGGGCTTGTGCAAAACCATAACAAACCAAACAATACACTCAGCATACTTGCATAGCTAGGTAGCCAACTGGCCCAACTACCAAAGGATTGGCGAAAGGCTCAGCATATCTCGTACGGTATACTGTCAACATACCTATTCAACCCATCCCAGGTAGTTTCCGTGTCAAACTTGTCAATCTCCAGGCATACGTCCAAGTGTATATCCTGGTTTAGTGCCCAACCTTCGCAGCCAACGCTATCAGTTGACATACATTTCTGGCTATCAAGCTCCATTCAGACCATCAATCATGGAGGCATGCACACCAGATTCCGTCGTATTACATTCGGGGATTTCCGTCAACCCATAGTACTAAAGTTAAATACTTTGCCCGACTGTGAAGCGTTGCGGCGTATACTAACTCTTGACAGTTGCGTGATGTACTGTCTTCCGAAATACTACTAATTATACGCATGGCGTAGCCTATACTGCGAGCCTGTAAACAATACTCATTGTAGTCGTGTTAAAACAGAGGTATGCAAAACGTTACGTGTTGGGATGACATGCGACTATTCAGAAACAAAGAATAGTTGATATATTCATGTATTCAATTGCATAGAAGTATTTTTACTTGAAAGAATAAACTTTGAGTAGCCTACCTGAAGTTGAATGATGAAGGTTCTGCTTCTACACACATCCATTATCAGGATACGTTCTAAGGTATGACCACGAATTGAATATTTCTTTCATAAAATACAAATGTTTGAAATATAATTTTCACTAAATGAAATGTTTTTATTTATTTTGTTTTGATATTTATTCTTTTTATTCAAATATAACTGAATCACCGGCGATACCTTTAGATACAAATCTACGAAGTTACTAGAAAACTAGTTCAATAGAATACAACAATATAAAAATGCCATTCTCATTATGGTTAACGTTTAGTGAACAATCTCAGACACGATGCGCCGTTTTTTATGTGTTTTTAAAAATAATAATGCATGACTCATGGCTAATTATTAGCATGATGTCAAATCCAATTTGAGTGTTATAGATACGTGTTTGATGATTAGAATGATTAGAACATGGCAGAGAAATCCTTTGGGATTAGTTATCTGACAAATTATATTCATAAGCTGTTTGCTATGGTGGGACTACAGCGCCATCATCCATCATCTTGAATTATGTCACCGCTCTTCAATATGATTCACGAATGGTTCGTCATCCCTAAGAACTAATGCACTGGTATGAGATGTACAAGGAGAACACCTTCCCTGGGGCTTTGAGGGGGGGGGATTATTCTGCAGACGTAACACCTCAGGACAGAGCAGCGTGACTGGTTCTGTCAAGAGCCATACCAAGCTATAGGATATGTGACATTTCCAGCATGTTTGCTAGATGGAGTTATTCCTCCGTTGACTCACGTTATTCATTGTGGAATATGAGTCAACCTAGCGCTGCCAAGTGGTGCCGTGTTGTCAGCTTACAAGTACGTGCATAGAGCGCGCGCCTTCGTGCAGACACGTGTTGCTCCGTGACTGTAGCACAATTCCAAATTCGGACACTGCATTGTTGGAGATGGTTGGGAATATTCGTGTGGAATTTTTAGATGTTAATTTAATTAAGCCGCATATTTGCAGTATTATTTATAGAATCACTTACTCTATTAGTTTTGTTGTTTAATGTCCGCGTATCGTTATTTTTATATTATGATCAATAATAATGTAATATGTTCTAGCATCATCACCAACCTATAGTGAATGTTGTCTGACTGACCTCTCCGTCATAATATTTCCTAACACATTCTAACGTCAAGTCGCGTATGTGAAATATTCCCGCCGCGACGAAAAACACTAATTCAATCAATCTAACGTCATCGTTCAAGATTGATTATCATTCTGCTGACATTAATGACAGACAATCATTTTCACCCTTTCCCTGCTAAAGGTAACCGGAGATGTACTAAAGAGCTGTGTATGTGCCTAATCCAGCAGGTGGAGAGTTACATCTTAGAGGAATAGTCATTGTCGCATCGTTTATGTCTTGACAGTATGTTTTTGAGATTAGGTCAGAACTCCTGAACCAAAAGCCTTTGGGTCCAATGATCAAAGGTGAATGTAACACCTTTGGCGACAGTTGAGACACAGCAACACTAATCAGGTGTCCTATTATGTGTCCGGACCAGGACACCTTTCGTGCCTGATGAAATATACACCAGGACACCCGAGGTGAACGTATCCTGCCATAATTATATCTGATCCTGTTAGAACTCATGTAGTCTGTGTCACACCTTGTTCTCACCCAAAAACTCATATTCAAAATATTCCCCTAGAGCAGTTAAGCAAGTCTAGATTACTGGAGAACAGAGGGTAAAGAATTTCAGTGGCTCCTTTCATATAAATATAATACCAATATATATTATTGATTTACTTTAACCCTCCGAAACTATTGATAGTCTAGAACTCATGAAACAGGACACCTAGACATGTTGTGTCTGTGTGAGTTCCTACTTCAATGAAACATTTGGACGCATTAATGTCGGACGGGGTGGTAGTCGCTGGACCAATTCAGTCCCTTACAATCGATTCTATGACTATGTCATTATCACGATTGCAATGACGCACCTGGAACTACAAAGCCATCATCAATCAGTTACTTCAATTTACCAAGTTTGCAATCTTCAAACACCAAGGTATTGTTTCACGAAGATCTCATATCTAATACGAGACCATAAGCTCTCCCACAGCGGTTCCTTACACAGAGCGACTGGGCATATGATCTCATAGTAGATATGAAAGCTTAGAGAAACGATGCCTCTAGAACCAGATCAATCTACGAGTCTAGTTCCAAATGACGACATGCTACTTTCAATCTTTCAAATCTTTCAAAGTCCACGCATGTATATATTCATTACATGTACACATTGGTCGCTGCTGATAATTATATCTGGTACGTTATACCCATGACCGTGATCGTATTATATGTTTATGCTATGCATTGGCACCGCCGTCCTACTTGTAGATACATTCTGACAATATGGCGGTTTAGTGTCTGGTAGGGACATCGCGTTGGTCAAGCCACACTTGAGTGGAGTCGCCCATAAAATATTTCTGGAATTTCATATACCGTACTGAACTTGATAACAATAAATATTACGATAGTTATTATACTATCAACTGTTTAGAAAGCATGTTTGACTCTGTTGTTACTCTGTATAATGTAACATATGGTTGCGTACATTACAATTTACGAGAATACAATATTCAATAGCGCTACATGATGACAAAGGTTTGGCTTGATGACGACGTTCATAGTATTGTTCTGGGTATCCGTTCACAAAGCTCTCTTATCCGCTAAGAGACCACAGCGCTCTCTTTGCAGCGCATTAACTATCCACAAAGAGAGCGTTATGGTCTCTTAGTGGATAAGAGGACTTCGTGGAAGGATACCCTGTACGACGCATTAAGATGAGTAGGTTAGTGTCTGCCTGTGTGCTACTCTAGGTCTGTGTGGTTATTCGTATCAGAATGTCTTTTTCTATGTCAGCAATACACTACAGACACGGATTAGTTACTATTGGGCGAGATGCTATTCTAGACAGACGTTAAGGCTTCTTCCAAAGCTTCTTCCAAGACGCTGAAAGCATACAGTATGTCTTCACAGTTATGGTTACATCACCACAGGGCTATGTGCACGGCAGCAAGATCTCTTCACAATTAGTGGGCTTTTTTTTTAAGTCGACAAAAACGTTGTTATTCTTCCGACGGTATTGGTGTTATTCTGCAGTTGTGGAGCTCACTGATTTACAATAGAATAACGTTCTCAGGTGAGCAAAACATGAAGCAAAACGTATTTATGATATTGTGCTAAGCAGGTGATTGGTGACGTCCTGCTTACTGTGATTGAGTATGTCTAGAAGCGAAGGCTACCAGGCGCCAGGCGTCTGTTTTTACTTTCATGGTAGTGCAAACCATCACTATTACAACACGCTAAGCGAGCCCAAGTACCAATGTATGTGTGTGTTCAAACTCCGCACACCGTCGTTAGTAACACTTACCTGTTTTATTGCCATTATAACGACTCTCGGCAGCGCATGCCTCACCACAGTTATGTCTATGTATTCTCAATGCACAAACTTCATCCTGCACTTGTTAATACCTATGCGTTCCACCGCGTGCACATCTCGTATGTGTGTTTGCGTGCGATAATTGAGGTACTTCGTCGCCGTCCATGTTACGCTGATTTATATAAATCGTTAACTGTATTCAACATATGTTGGTAACGTTGATACTACTCCATAGATAATCCTGCATATGGTGATGCAATCGTGGTGCAGCCATAAGTGATCGCATTTGCAAGAATGTATTGCATCATTATAGAAATGTCGGGCTGGAGCAGCACAGTGGAGGCTGCCTGGTGTTGTTTCACGTCAAGAGATCAGCTAATGATATCTCCCTGGGTTAAAGTAAATAGTTCGTATATCAATCATGCTAGATGTATATCTGCATGGACTTGGAAGTAGCTATACAGTAGGGATGCTTTATTGCAGTAGTTGCATGCACGTGGACTGTGTTAACGGGTCCTGGTAGTTATATTGAACATTGGTGAGAAAGGTCTGTAACATAGGCTAGTCTATTAGGTAGTATCGTAACAGGCATACATTGCCATTTTATGAAACGGGCTCAGTTGATGGAAATATATCGATAGTAACATACAGTGTCCTATGCTTTGCTTTGGACATAGAGTCGTAGTATGCCTTGCTACTTTATGTTATAGATATCCAGTCGTCGTACGTCTTGGATATACAGTGGATGTAAAATCGGAGTAGGCCTTGTTATGTAGTATGCTTTACTAAATAATGCGAATACAGTCGTGCGTCTTGTTATATTGGATATACAGTCGTAGTTATCCTCGCGCCTCAGGGGTACCTTTAATTACGTACTATGCAGCGAGTCCTGAGCGTAATAAAGTATCCTTGATGTGAGTTGATGAGTCGTAGTATGCATTGCTACGTAATGGATATTATACAGTCGTAGTGTCGCATTGTTATGTGGATATGCATTCATCGTAAGTCTTGAATTTACAGTTATCGTAAGTCATTCTTTTATATAGTGGACATAGTCGTAATATGCTTTGCCATATAGCGAAAATACAGCCGTTGTACGTCTTGCTATATTGCATATAATGTATAGTGGTAGTATGCCTTGCTATATAGTGCATCTGCAGTCGTAGTATGTCGTGTTATATAGTGGACACACAGTCTCATGCAGGAGGTAGTATGTAAACGTTCGTGTCATATGAAACTGATCTTCAAGGATTCTAGTTAACGTTGATTACTTTTCTGATCCTTCCGTGACTGTACAGTCATTCCTACTCATTACCCCCTTCAGTTCTGCTGGTAATCACTCAAACTACTTGTTGATGTAACATTGATCGGGCCTGTTACTGTGAACTTGCACGTAGCCAGACGTGTGTAGTAACTCCCTGTTACAAACCAACTCACGTAGGTACCGTAGCGTATTATTCCTCGCGCCTTAATCTCGATCTTCTGATGACGTTGCCAGCGCTGACCCTCACTACATCCCTCCCAGCGTGCGATAGAGGGGGGTCATCATTCATTGCCTGTCTGCGCGCGAGCGAGAGAGCGATCCGAACGCTGGCACGTGTTCGCTGGAAATAGAGACATTCGGAGTTATCTATAGCTGCTGTCCGGTGCGGATTTGACTGACGTGTGTGCGCGCGGTCGAAGGGACGGACGGACGGACGGACGGTCGGGGCTGGAGGGAGGGAGGGAGGACCCAGACACTACCTCCTCCCCCTCACGAACTTCTCTCACTCATCACCCAGTGGTACATAACGCGGTTTTCCGAGTTAGGAGTCAGTGGATTCCCCCCGGGGCCAGACACACGCTTAGTTAGAACGCCGAACACGATGTAGCTCCTGCCTACAGTCTAATCTTGAAATGTGCACTCTAAATTCTCCGTGGTTTTAATTGCAGGAAGCAGCACGAAGTTGGGCGACGGCTGATATCAGTGCCTAGCTAGCGGTGTGACGTCCACTGCCGGCCTGTAGCCTTCACTCTCTTGGGTGGACCAGCCAACCGTTCAGAAGGACACACTCTCTCTGGTTTGAGATGCACTGTGACACGCCAATAGCAAGACATCGTCACGTTTGTGTAATAGTGTACTTAGATTCACCGCCCAAGACATAGCTCTCTGGACTACGAAGGGAAGTGGTAGCAAGGGACGTTGAAGACCCCTGAACTCACGGCCGCAGACAACCACCCACATACTTATACATACATACATACATACATACATACCCACACTTGGATGATATACTGTGTTTAATGTGTTTCATCTGTGATTTTGCTCGTCTGGACGGAGGAACCATCATCACTGGCGTATAACTTAACACCTGTGTCTCCACGTCGAACAAGGGATTATTTTTGTTTTACTTTGTGATACAATGCAGAGGTTGACGTTAGAAATCTTCTTGCTTCAAGCTCTCAGCGTGTGGACTGTGGTGGTAGGGGAACCCTTCTATCAACGCCGGGATCACAGGGATCAACTGAAATACAAAGTCCCCGGCAATGAGAAGAACATTATCACAAGCAGAGTGGAAGCTGAGGTGAGATATACTACTACTAGTTACATTTACTACTACTACTACTACTACTACTACTATTTACATTTACTACTACTACTACTATTTACATTTACTACTACTACTAGTTACATTTACTCATACTACTACTATTTACATTTACTACTACTACTACTATTTACATTTACTCATACTCAACAACATTCATTAACAGCCTGATTATTATGTCGGTTAACTTTCTACCAAATCTCTGAACTCGGCTTGAAATGTTGTGACATTCTTCTACCATTGTATCTACACGTTATTGAAGAGTGCCTGGAGCGTTGAGACATTTGGGATTCTTCGTCATCAAAATAAAATAAGCTAATAAATTCATGTCTAAAAATCCGACTGGTCCTTTAATGAATTTTGTTGAGTATATATATATACATATTTATTCATGGCGTTAATTATGTACCGTCATATAGTCTAGTCTATATGGAAATGAAATACATGTCCATGTACATTCTAACTATACTAGTATTGTCTAATATAGTCTAGTCTAGACACACATATGTACCAACGTAACAGTACACGTATCCTTGAAATCAGTTACAACTATATATTTTTTTCTTTTTCGGTTGTGACATTACATGTACTTGCCGATAACCTCTGACCTTAGATTAACGTTTACTGATGTTCAGCAGGGCTGACATTGCGACATGCTCTAGTATAGAACTCCTAGCAGTTATTGTAATAATATCTGGAATTATTCAAGGAATGACAATAGTAGTGCTAGTCTTCAAGTACCATGTCATAAATTCAATGTTTATTAAACCATTAATCTGAGAGTAAATATATACATGCACTATACTGACGATACTGTAGTTTACTAACTTGATATAAACCTCTCGGGATATAATATGGGATATGAACACAGTGGGCAATGTTTGTGGTGTCGGTATACGAATACATACTTTGAGGACGTTTGTCAACATTGGAGATACAACTGTGACGTACCGTGTACAAACATTCTCTTAACCTCGCTGCGTTATGGGCACATGTTGTGCTGGAAAATATTCGTATACTGTCAGATCGCAGATAACGAGGATAGATATAATGTATGACGTTCGTTCGTGAAGATACTTCAAGTGTGACTGTGTTGACAAACTGATGAGAGATACGTTTGTATATCGATGCCACTTAATACGATACTGTATAACACGCTTCAGTAGACGGTGCCTCGACGTTAATGTTGATACCACTGCTCCGCCAATTAAGATGATACATAGGCATACACTGTTGAGTTGATCGACCGGTCAGTCCAAATCATATTGCAAACTACGAAATGTTCACCCCACTGAGTCTATGAGTCATCAAACATATATTGATCAAGTCTAACTGAGGGAATTATGTATGAATCCGTTATACCCAGTCTCTCTCTCTCTCTCTCTCTCTCTCTCTCTCTCTCTCTCTCTCTCTCTCTCTCTCTCTCTCTCTCTCTCTCTC
>JAVCKZ010088397.1:0-11976 GCA_034780755.1 Lepetodrilus elevatus
TCATTAAGCTCTCAAAGTTGGAATTTATATTCAGTAGTAATTACTTATTTGATTTGCTAAATCAAAATGTCTTAAAACTGAATTCGGATTTTGCGTTTTTCCTTGGTTGAAAATGTTACTTTTTCAGAGAATGACCCATATCCGACCAGGTAATGCCAAAGATAAGTTCATATACAGCTTTCAGTGGAATGGCAATACAGACGGTGTTATAAACTTCACGTAGTTCCAGTAGTTTCCTGTGTTCGAATCCAGCCTCAACTTCAGTATTTAATGTCCATGCAGGCTGCATCCTTGAATATGTAACAACACACGCACACAGTTCGAACAACATAAATGGTGGCTACCTCACCATATAATAGTTTATTCTAACATACAGATGTAAAGATAATTATAATGTATATATAATATAAACTTATATGCAGAAGATAACAAATAAACTATACAGTATTGCTTCACTTATACCAGAAATATACATACAAATAAAGCGGAATGAATTATAGCACCCAATCATGTATTCTCTGATTTCTTTTTCAATATGAAAGCATCAATAACCTTTGCGAGGGGCGATGAAAAGCAGCTTTTAAATTTACTCTAGTGAGAGATCATCCTCGAAACACAGGCCATTATGACAGTAACCTTGATTTTACGGAGGTTAGTGTAGTCAATGGCCGAGGTTTTCGTGGATGGTGAGGGATGAATCCGTTAAATATTGTAGCTTCCATAGTCCATCCATTCTTCGTATGTGGATACAATTGCTATGGAAATATTTCATAGGCAAAATCCAACTATATTACTAGTTTACACCACACAAGCGTTGTACTCATTTCCGTGAATCTCTATGTAGGCTGACTGTTGCCCTATAGTTGTCCTGTAAGTAGCCCGTATCTTGGTTAAGCTTTCTCATCGCTGTATGTGGAAGCAGTAGTAAGTGACGGCCGTGTAGACTAGTATTAGAATATAGGAGTACGTGTATATGAACAACGAGCACCTTGCACAGTATCTAGCGACCCTACAATCCTTGCGTCCCTTGGCCTTGCGACCCTACTCGTACTTTGCACTGCCAGCAGTTCCAGCTCCCGCTCGGAATCCTGAAATGAAACAGAATATTCCAGGTCTGAAAGAATCCTTAAATATAGTTAAGTCTTAGACTCTTATAGTAAATGTTATCAGAGCTCAACAGCACCGGCCGTGGCTCACACATCTGACGGTAACAGGACTGTTGTCACGTTAATTTGTACCCACCATATAGCAAGATGCTGTTAACTGACTGAACCACTGAGATTAACCCTCTCCATGTTGGAGGCAACCGGATATACCATAAAGAGAAGTGCCTGTGTCTATTCCAGATGAGATAGGGTTAAACATTCACTGAAACCCTCACTCTCCAAATGATGATTTTACGTCACAGCGGGAATCTTTTAACCCTTACGTATGCTAGTAGGTAGAGCAATGGTAAATCATAGAACTTTTTAAGCCAAGGTTCCTACCCATTGCAATCCTCTGCATTTCGGGTGTTTCAGGCTTTCTTCTGTCGTAAACTTATAAGCCGTGCCAAATAACTTGAAGATGGATCGAAACTCCTATAGAATATATTGCTTTACGGATTCTACCAGCAACTCATACCCAGTAGCTACCCATTCACTACACGGTAACCTACCCAGGTAGTAGGCTAGCGTAGATGGATAGCAACACATTCAAAGAACATAACTAATAATTGACGATGTAATCAATATTCATTCCCATGTTTTGACGTTTGTACCATGCCGCTCAAACAGGGGACACGTATGGTAAATACACTGGTAAATACACTGGTCATATATGACCACACCAAAGTACACAGATCTGCTTTGTTCTTGCTATGGGTGTGCTCACCTCCTGGTCCGAATAGTGAGGCGTAGCATGGGTTGTTACAATACAGCTTGCCTTCATGCTGCAAGGAGAAACAGAGTAGATCAGATGGGTGGACTTTGTACTGTTGTATCTAATAATAATAATTAATAATCATAATAATGTGATTTTTTATGTAATAATGTAATGTATTTTTTGTGCCATAAATCTTAACAGTTATAAGTTGCATTTTAACACTGGCTGTTCTTTAATAAGAATGTACTCATTGAAAGTGGATTGGAAATGATACTTCATGGTTCATACTCGCTTTGCCTTGCATCAATATAACAATAGCTTATCGTACACTAAGAAACACGATACATTCATAAGGTGACTTGATTGGTTCTTATAAATGGGAATCAACTAAAGGCGGATTTCTTGTTTTCAGACATTAAATAAACCTTCCATTCAACTTAGATGGTTAACATTCTTGTTATACCAAGTGGCGATGTTGGCGTATTGGTCGTGCGTGGCGAGTCTGGCGACCATTACCGTGCGTGGCGACCATTACGTTCAGATTGTTGCTGAATACATGGCATAGAGAGTACTGGTAGGTTCTCTCGTTGACGTAGTGCTGTAAACAGACAGAGCAGCCTCAGTCTACAGGGGCTCACCTCAGATCCACCGCCTACGGGAAGACTCTTCTTACATCGGTCACATCTGTGGCAGGCACGGTGGTAGTCTTTTCCATTTGAACACATCTTCTCAGCTGAAAAAAACAAACAATATCAGATATATTATTTTTAATATTTTGAATTATTATTCTTATTTCTAGACATGATATTGTCCATGAAGGCAACATATTCATCACGGAATTTGCTGTCCCTTTCCATATACTAGTATAGTTAAGTTTGGGTTTTTTTTAAACATCGAGCTTTAGAGCCGTTTTCAATGAATATGTAGTATACACCGTATAATCACTTCCTCCATGTCGTTCATCATGGTTGATTTAAGTATGTTTTCACTTTTTTTTAAAATTGGGGTTTAGACAGGCTTTCAAGATTATTTTACTTTTATCACGGCTTATCAATTTAGCGCACGAGGAAACCCGCTGAATGTTGCACCTGCGAACACCGGCTGGTACTGACAGACCAAGGATGATAGCTACACTGCCATTACATATTCAGTTTTAGACATGTACATAATATCATGTGGTTACATATCATAGTTGTACAATCCTATACGTACGCTGCTAACGTCCCACCAATTCTGACCTGGTGGTTACAATTGCTACTTACTACACTATTAGGATCATATTATGTTGCTAATTGTCCCACCAATTCATGTCTGGTGGTAATGATTGGTTATCACATCATTAGGATCATATTATTCCTCTTACAACACAGACATTGAAGCTGCAGACACGATGGTTGCAGGCCACACGCTACATTGATTGCAATCAATACTCTACGCTCTGTGCCGTGTTTATTGTGCTTTAACAGAGAAACACTAAGTTTCAATTAACCTGGATGTTTACCTTCCACAAACAGTTCATTGCTTGTGGTGGTGTTTATCAAGCAAGCAGACCGCCTCCCGATGTCCCTAGTTTAGTGCAAGTATACGTTTCCTTATAAAAAGCTATTCTATGTAATATCATACACTTGTATAATCATTATGGTTTATTTGCGATGTCAAAATGGTCTATAGGCAAGTCATTACGGTATTTTATTTTTGGTTTTTAAATGTGTGCGTTTTCTTCATTGTATGATTGGGGCGAGAGTCGCTTTCAAGATTATTTCGCTCAAATCGTGGCTAACATGTACATGGTGATAGTATAAAGATACATCATTATAGCAAGTAACGGCTTTCAGCTTGACAGGTTCATGGAACAATGATGCTTTAGGATATGGTCAACGTGTTCTGTCAAACTATAGCATACCAACTTGATGTGCTACAGGTGTGAAGCTAATACCGCCGTGTAATCCAATTGGCTGTTGGTCTGCCTGTCTAACCTTGCATTTTAGAGGCTGTTTAAGAGCGGAGTGAGTGAATTATTTCTACGTCACAGCGGGGGAATATTTCACACATACGTGACGAACCTATTTAAGAGATTTACACTTAACAGATCACATGGAACACTAAACAGGATATTATCTTATGTCAATGTTCCTGAAAATAATCACTATATCTGACGCTCGATCCTGCATAGATACACGTTTATGTTCCGAGATATAAAATGACAAAGTTGAGCTTGAATGGAGCATAGTGTAATATCTAATATATTCTCAGATAGTAATCTAAATTGGCTGTTTTACTGCATGCTATGACCTTTCAAAACGTTCTAACAGTTAAACGCGTCGATGTCACCTTTCCTGTAGATAATAGGATGACATTGAACGCATACATGTTAGCACATGGAGCACCCGTACACTATAGCATGGTGGTGTTGCACGATGTTGTAATGAAAAAACAGTTACTGAGTTTGATTCCACCGAAACAAGAAAAGTACTTTAAATAATATATGTCTATTTAAATAATTTGTTGTTATTCAAGTGTGTGCAGTACTATGTTGCATTGTATGAAGAATGCTATGATAATGCTAGGTTTGTACATCATCATCACATGGATATGTATTCTACTGATGGTACTCATGCCTTTGGCACATCCAGCAGGAAATACAGTTTTTATTCATTATACCGTTACATGCAATGGACTTCCAATCGAAAATAAAACTAGTTAAGCCTGGCATGGCCAGACACTAGAGGGGCATACTACGCTGATGTCTATGCCAGATATGCGATTTGAATAATTTGCTATTAGTGCGTTGGATCCTTGTGTCAACAGTGAAAGTGCTACTCATTTCAAACACGTCACTGGTATTATGCGCAACGCTCTGGGAACATTTCTGAGAGCTGACATCAACGTTACAGCATATTTTGGGATTTGACTTCACTCGGAGGCTGACAGATCATATCTGCCAGAATTGGCTCGAACTAGAAAACTGAACAATTGCACATTTCTTTCATCTGGCGGAATTTCCAAACTTGCCATTGCAATCATGCCGAGATCGCTGTAGTCTACTATACACATGTATGTATTCCGAGTCAATTATAATCCAGTAATCATAATATTCAACAAGCCATAGCATAGGCCTGTGTAATTGGTGTATAACTATGTGCGGAATGCATATCGAATATTTATATATATTTTTTCTGCTTTTGGGTCATATTGTTATCGGTTGGCTTTGCCACCATTCTGAAGTAAGTAACATATTGACCTTTCAAAAAGCTCATTTTAGTGTAGGTTCTATCATTCATACCGACAATTGTTCTTTTGGATTTATAAGCAGAATGTACTCCACTTTACATATTACCATCCCTTCCGCATTATAAACCATTCATTACAATGTGCTTTCGACTTTCTCTGTTTCAGAAGGCAGCATTCCTTGTCGCCGAACAACATCAAGCTAAAAGCCTATGCTGACCCGAAGCATGAGGTGTAGATGTTGAATGCCATTAGATAGTCCCAAACGACAAATACCACTATGCTTTCAATTTATTACAGCCTATAGGTGCACCTAAAACACTGGCGAACGCGGCCGGGTCGCTCTCGTGGCAGGTCGGGTCAGTTCATTACGATGTCTCGCACGCTGCCTCCGCTTATTTGTCCACTGGGTGTGCGCCTTCCAGTAAAACTCTGAACAAATACCTGGCCCAAATCCCTTTACGCGGTCTAACTGAGTCCCCATGACATTGGCGTGACAAGTGTAGCATTTGAACAGATTGGTCCAGACCGGATGCGACTACTATAAATTAATGTGCAGCTCAGTCGTTGAAAGTAAAGGCACGCTTGTAAGCTGCAAATTATATATTACGCATACGAACGTGACATGCTAGTATATTATGCGTATAATTATATGCATTCACGGGTTGTATGCTCATAAGGCAAAAATGCATGTGTGAGAAATAACTGTACGACATTAAGTTCACCCATTGCTTCACTGCATGCGCATACATATTTAACTCTTTCCAAATGTCGTATGGGTTTAACGGCACATATGTGCATACCAACTTCTCATTCACGTAATAATATATGCGAAGATTGTATTATTCGCAGACACTGACAGTAACCATAAAAGCATCGAAACCCGAGCAATATCAGGAAATAGATGTACTTGACTGAAGAGGAAATATGCTCCACCCTTGATATCATAATCGCAGTGGTTGTTCATCATTGTTAGATAACGATATTATTTTATAGTCTGATAATTCTGGGCGGGGCAGTATGCGGAAAGGGCCAAGTGACAGAACGGATCACAATACAAGTGGTCAGGCAATGCATTCGTATAGGGGAAATCTATTTATGCGGTCTTGTTAGAACAATAGATTTGCATCTATACATACACTACACGGAAGTCAGTGTGACTTGACTGTGTCCTGGGCACTTATTCTGCTGTTACACCGGGACATAACAAAATGACCCCGAGTATGGCAAATGTAAGTCTTAAATGGAAAGTGCAGGCCAACTATTTATGGCTCATTGGCTGTATTTGTATATTCAACCGCGCCCTCAGAAATTTCCAAATACCTTTGTATAATGTGTTCGTAATGGACAAACGTATACAAAAATGCCCCGATTTCTCGAAACAAACTTGAGTTTGAGATTTTGCTCAACTGCTGTTTCTCACATCGACTCAGTGCTGTAAATTAAGGAACAACTCAGCTGAGCAATATATCAACTCAGGTTTGTTTCGAGAAATCGGGGCCCCCTGGCCTAACAGTTGCCACTTGACGTAGCAGGATAAACGAAGGCATGAGAAGCGAGTTAACGGATTATTTGTGTCATAGGGCAATCAAAAAGACACTTTTCACGGCAGTGTTTCTTGCCAACCTGTATAGTATATGGCATGGCGGTTAGTGTCGACAATGTCATGTAAGCGGATTGATATAAATACAACACGAACACCATCATAGAGTGTGATCATGTTTTCAGGTTGACCAGCAAATCTTCATCTATCTCACGATTAATATAGTCTAAGGGGAAATGTTGCTACAAACTTTGATCGATTTTCAGAATTATGCAAAATATGCAGACCCGAACAGGAGTGATGATACATAATGGCAACTACTAAAACACACATGTCATGTGGTCATTTGGGGCTGGTGGTCGGAATATAACAGCCCAAATAGAGCTTTTGTACTCATCTGTGAGAGATATTGTACACACCCTAGGACGTCTCCACCTATAGAGAAATGCTATTGTTAAATACGTGATTGTGAAAGAGAACAAGGGTAGGATGAACGTGATATTTGAGCCATGCTTGACGCTATAGTTTGTGTTTGAGCCCTGTGTACATAGGGGGTCTTTTAATGAGGAATTAGTTCACGGAACGTTCGTTGACAACTCCTTTTGTGCTCATGACATTCACACAACTGCACTGTCATATATACGTATCAGTTTAAAATACTAGTAATAGTTTTAACGAATCTAGGCTAAGAATGTTGCTAACTTTTCTAGCGTGTTAGGGATGATATGTACTATCTCTAGTAACTGCAATGGAGTATGAATAGTTAATTGATATGCATGCATACTGACGCTTGACAGTATCATTAACACTACTACCTTGTTAAGGCATAAAGTTACACAATCTTAACGTAGATACTAGCTTTATAATATGCAAATCATCTTGGTTGTCGCATATATTTGAACATCTGTTGACTATCGGGGATCTATCTCCTGATATACTTTTAAAGAAGTTTCAGCAAATATGAATTTGTTTCTGATGCGGATTGGCAAGCATGTTTCCGTGTGGACTAGGCCTACATGTACTTCACTCCACTGTTTAGTGCTCTCATATTAACATTAATACGGCATCGTCAAATCTAACAAACTAATCTGTCCCACATTCTGAACACGACAACGCCTAGAAACAAAACAGACTACGGGCCCGGACATAACGCGGTTAGTAAATCATATATGGTTGTATCGTCTTCCACGACACACGGGTCAGCTCAGGTTATGGACATGACGAATGGGATGACACACCCTCATCAGACACGTTAAATCTGTTTCTATGGTGACTACGGTATATATGATCACCTGCGGTCTAGATCGATACTTAGATGTGCCATACACTCACTATACGGGACATGCATACTTTCATAGACAGGTAGTACGGGATATGTTGTTGACTTTCATATTAACATTTTGAGTCACCTTGTCAACGTTATCTCTCCATATGAGTTCGGACTGCGTGTTATAGGACAGGAGGTAGTCAACTCTTTTATAATATAGAATCATATAGCCTATTTCAACGAGGAAAATGCGTATTTCTGACGGCAAACTAATATTTTCCATCCGGGACTGCAAAGCAAAGCAGTTTTGTCCTTCAGGCTCCACGCTGTTTGATATCAATTTGCCAGTATGTGAACAGGGATATATTGCTAGCATTACCGTGTGTCCATTACAGGGCATAGCTCAGCGGTTTACCTGGCAAACAACTCGCCACGTCTTGTTTAGTTTCACTGGATCCTTCAAATTGTCGTCAATATTGTATGTTGAACGAGCACGCTGCACTTTCATGAGCTTTGCTTCATTACGTTACATCTATAATATGTTGATAGTTTATCTTCTGAGTATCTGAGTTTATCTCCATTAGTTTACAAATAAATAAATAATTATATGAAGGGAAAGTCACATACCGAAGTAAACTTCCTTGCTACACACTGGACACTTCATGTTGGAGATTATTCCTGAGAGCTTTTAACGTCACTCGTCTGCTTCTGATTTCCCGCCAATGATGTGAAACATTTAAACCCTTATTTGGAAGGCCTAGAGCTTTGCACACGGCGGTAATTTTGCACACGGTCCCTTTTTACGTACACACTTCTTGTCCTTATGAATGGGCGCGCTGCATTTTCCGGACTGTAGACCCATCCTGCAGAGTTCTGAAAGTCCGTCACGCCCAAACGAACATGTGTAACACTCCTCTGTGGTCTAGGGCAAATTGCCGTAGTGAGCACTGATGTGCTTGTATCAACAGGGAAGTTATTCCGGCGTGGTTCTTCGTCGTATAGGGCGATGTTAATGATATAAGTAGACCAATGTAGGGCCTAGGCTATTTCTTGTAGCAAGTCGCACATGGGGGGCATAGGTCTATAGCCTAGGCTATGTGCCAAAACCACCTGTCAGATTTATGTTATTTTGGAATTTTTTAATATTGGTATCATTAGAACATTAGCACGACTCATTCCGACTTTCTGGACCCATGGGTATAAGCAGTTCCTGTATGCGATGAATACTTCGTGAGATGTTTTGTGAAGAACTGTCCTGAAAACTTACAAAAACATATACTTAGATGGTTTGGGCACATAGCCCTTCATATATCGCATAGGGACCGCCCAGGTTGAGAATTATAACAAAAAGAATTTCCAAGTGTCCAAATGCTCTGGAGACCAAATGCTCTGGAGAACACCCTCGGCACACAGGGTTATCAGCTTGAAATACTATCTTCGCTTATTAGAGTACTATGCATGATTATACTGACTATATAGTACGAGCCGTTGGGAGAGCCGGATGAAGCTCCAGATAGGCCTCAAGAAACTGCAGACATTATGTGAAGATGAAATGGCACCAACCACATTCCTCAAGCCGTTTCGAATCTGGTAGAAATTTGTAAGCTTAATTCTCCCATTATAAATATCTGCCGATCCTTACTTTCTTTGATTGGGTAGGCCCTATATCATTTCAATGAGTACCATATATACACATTATTTTTGTAGAAACCACCCTACAATATCAAGAGATAAGGACTTCCGTGTAGTGTTTGTCCTGATGACCTATCGTGAACACCGCTATTTCCACCGTTCTAGCTTACCAAACACGTCGTGTCTACTATGTATATATGAAGGACATAGTGCTCCTGATTCAGTTTTTTACAGGAACTAATTACATATATAGGGACTATGGGCCACGTGCTTATAACAGATGGCATTTGATTGGCTTGCTAGGCTTCACTGTATCACGCAAAGGTTCACTTAGATATTGCTGTGGGAGACGACTTTTATTATATTGGATCACATGCAGCCAAATTCGCTATGTATACAGTTATACGGTTTCTTCACAAAGAAACGATCACCAAATCGGGGTGAATAATCCTATCTACTACCTATGACTAATATAAGTAATGGGTTATAAATACTACACGCGACGTGTTTTTCTGCTGGTATTCAGGAACGAAAGCCGTTCACACGTTACCGGGTACAGTACACATTGCATTATTTCTTTTCGCAACCCCAACCAACGCGCAAAACACTACACATTTATGTTGTCTTTTAATTACTTTTTTTCGTACGTCGAGTTATATGGAGCTTTCACCTTGTACCTTGTAAAACCACAATGTGTAGTTAATAAGCCGAGAGAAACTGTTGCGGTTCTCTATTATATGTTATCATTTGGACATCTGGCAAGACCGAAGGTTGCAGGTCATTAAAGCGGCATAAAATCTCACATAATCTACATGACATTCATGTGAATTATTATAATACACAAGTAGAGGATGTCTCTCGTGGTCGACAGGCTCAGATATCCTAAGACTGACACTGATAATATGCATCTGCACAACTGATGATATAATGCATGCATAAGGGTATAATATGTATAAAACATGTTATTGAAATTCATCGTCAAAATGTTGCAGTAAATGCTTGGAATGGCTTAATAGACTGATTACTATATAGGTTGATAACCTGATAGCTTGCAATCCTATATTCATTACTGTGTCACTCTCTGCACCATTGATACGATTCTTGCTCTTGAAGCAAGTATTAGTCTTGACAACGTATAACAAAAAATACACACGGTTAGCATTGCCCGCATTTAGAAGACACCAAATGACTGGTCAGGACATCCAGCGAAACGTATGCCTGTGTAGTATGCAGTCTCTATTCTTCAACTTATCCTCCGTGTATTATGTCTGTATTGAATAAAGTTATTTTTCTCGTTTAAATAAGGTTACTGTCAGGTTAACCTGTGTGAGAATGTATTATGCCGCACACTAACTGGACGCCATTAACTCACGATAACCATTGGGCATCCTTGGGCACGGGTCATCAGTTAGCTTCCAGTAAGTGGGGCCATTGTCTGCAGATATCATAATTCCTATATGCTTTCAGAAGTCAAAGTATCTTATAGGGATTCCCGTCACGAAGGACTTATTTAGACTACTTCGGGCTCTATTTATCTTAAACCCCATTGGTCAGACATGTAGTTAGTGAGTGTTTGCAATTTATTGAGAAACTATTAAAGAATTCCCGTTAAGATTCCTTCCAATAAATGACATTATTGTTATGTATTGTGGTGGAACATGGCCCATTGCATTGCACGCTTAGGTTGAAATATGCACAATCGGGCTTGGCTGGTTCGTGGATGGGTGACCGGTAACCTGGTGAGTAGGTATATATATAGGATTCAGTGTTAGGATCTATATCTGAAGTGACTTTAGGGAAATGGCTTAGTTTTTCACATAGCAGGGTATCCGGGAGGAATGTGAGGACTAGGCCTAGCTAATAGGCTAACCCGGGTGCGCTGGAAACGCTAATTTAGATTGTATACTTATAGATACTCCCCAGTGTGTTGAGAAATAACACTGAATTGCACTGATCAGATCCCACTGATCCATGGGAGTAATAACCTAGGGCATGTCAAGTTATCAGGCTATAGGCTATATATGCGCATTACACATATCGATTAGGGCATATATATATAGGCCTATTAGCTAAGCTTATATATTTATAGTAGGTAGGCCATTTTATTTTAATAACACCTGATGCTATATTTAACGGTAGGCTACATAATGATCAAAATAACCAACATTGTTTGCTTTTTTAGTGTTAATTACTAGTAATTACTCGGTATCGTCTCAACAGTGATTCCATTACCTTCATACTTCTAATCCTAAAGATAGACAGACAAATGTAGGAATAGGCTAGCTACGTCTAGGTAAAAATGGGTAAACTAATAAATATACATTTATTTTAATAAATTAAATACAGTCATAAATAATCGTTTCCTATGCCTATTGCTTACATTTTCAGTTACATGTACATGTAGCATTCATTGTACTGGTGCGCATATCTAAACACGGCACTT
>JAVCKZ010088408.1:0-7500 GCA_034780755.1 Lepetodrilus elevatus
TGAATAAAATCAAAGTGTTCTATTTCTGCATGTGATCGGGCAACTTAAGTCGCCTTCAGCAGGGAGAGGGTTAAAACATTGGGAGAAATGGCCCGGGCTAGCGAGCTAGTGTTAGTTTTGATCCCTGCTTGTCCAGTACTAATAAAATATATGGATTGTATTTTCATAATTCTACTTCATGAGATTCTCCATTCAGTTTCACTCTGTCTCACGTACATTTGCATTATCTTGAGAACCACAAGTTTGTTCAAAATCTTTTCTGGAAATAACTTTCAAATAAATGTAAAAGCTGTTTCTCTAACATCAATATTAACTAATATGTTCTTATTTACCTAGCTGTACAATACGATAAACACTACAAAGATTAACAGGGATCGAAATTAACACTAGCCCTGGCCATTTCTCCCAATGCTAAAGGTATATCCTTATCCTAAGGGCCAATAGAAATTCATAAAATGTGTTATTGGTTATCACTATTCGGGCTATTAAGTTTTAAAGTTAGTTTCCATCCCTCAATTAACCCTCTGCATTCTCAACATTCCTGTAGGCTTCATTACGACAGACTTGGAGTACAGCTCTACCACTGCATGGGTTAACCGACACATATTTGAATGCATGGGTTAAGAGATTTTCACGCTTGGTTGAACAGCAATATAGATATACACGAAGCCACACCTTTGATGGCTTTCATGGATGTTTTCAGGACGGTATAAGTAAATGGGGACACCTGTATTCATTTGCTGTATCAGCGATTACCCTTCGGGAAATAACTAGTTATCAGTGTATTGAGCGTCTCAAAAAATATTATAAATAATATATTGGGTCAAGGAAATCCACAGAGCATGTAGACATTTCTGTTCATCTTCATGCCCTGAGGAGACTATCAGACGATATGACAATGGTACGACAATGATACAGCAATGGTATGACAATAGTAGATATGACAGATATGATAGTGATACTAAAATTACTATTAATTTTTTTTAATAAATTAAAATTTAATTGGGGTTTAGACTCTCTTTCAAGATTCTTTTACTTATATCATGGCTTGTCAGTTTTAACCAAATCAAAGTGTTCTATTTCTCCATGTTAACTCGCCTTCATATCAGTAGGGAGAGGGTTACGGCAAGGGGAAACCAGCAACTGTGCAACAACAGTACAACAATGGTACAACAATGGTACAACACTGGCAGGACAATGGTAGATACGACAATTGTCTGATAATAAAATTAATATTTTTAAAATAGAATTTAAGTGGGTTTTGTTGCAGTAAACCTGCGAGCATCAGCTGGTACTGACAAACCAAGGATGATAATCTGCAATGCCATGGCACAGACAGTGCATCATCTGATAATAATATGACAATTGTCTGACTATGATCTGACAATGACATATGACAAGGATATGACAATGACTGGAACTGAATGTGTCACCGACAGAGAAGCAGGCACACATTGACACAACCCATTTTGAATATGCAAATAGTTTTAAATATTTAATTGCTCAATCTGTGAATAGTAAGAATTATGTCGATAAAATATTGCAAACGTCAGCATGATAAGAAGGTAACACTCCCAGTTAACCCTATATCACACAACTCACCATGAGATTTGGTCCGTGAGATGCACACTTGAAGTCAGGATGACCTTCAATGCGGGTACACTGTCACTGTCCAGAATTCCATTGATGTTGTGTCGAACAGTGGGCGCAGTCCTGAAACAATGGGGAGATAACCCTCTCTAAACTCTGATAACTTCATTAACGCTCTGCATGCGGAATGCAACCAGAGATGGTTACGGCATTCTATGCTTATTCCAGAAGGGAAAAGGTTAATGCTGGCTTTTTAATATACCGAGTGAGTGAGTGAATATGGAGTTTAACTTCGCTGCAGGAATCTTTCACCCATTTGCGACGATTTTTAATATACTGAGAAACAAACAAATCTCAGAAACAATGAAGATAATTCTCAGGTTTCAGAAATGCATATGGATATTTCACTAAAGTTTCAATGATGTAAAATTCATGCAATTTCAGCCCATCTTCTCTACAAATGTTTAGGGTTTCCACCAGTTAATATTTAAAATGATATAGATTCAATGAGCATCAATATGACCTCAATGACAACATAATTAACATAATTAAAGAGTTACCTTCCCTCGCGCTGCACATACAGACAGTTGTGATTGGCTACGGTCGAGTCGATCTCAACTTTGAAAAATAACACGTAGCACTTGGAAGTCTGGAAAATAAAAACACCAAAACACATTCGACATTATTTGTGCAGATTTTCAACGAGGTCATTGTGCAATTTGTCTTCACATTATCAAATTATAGTAAACAGTTGTGACTTGCCATTCATTAAAGGCAATATACTTCATACAGTGTACTAGAAATAAACTTCACCTGGTAAGTTAATGGTTTTATTTTATGCTTATTTGATACAGGTAATGCTGTGAAATGGATCAATTAGGATTTAGGATTTAATGTTACAAAGTTCACAAGTTCATAAAAGAAATAATGGAAACTGGTCGGAATTATAAATCCATTGAGAGCTAGCAAAGGTTCGACACACAGAGAGTTGACTGTATATCGAAATAAGGAAGAAAGACAACATATTGCATTAGATTGTTCAATTCTTTTTCTTCATTACAGTTTATACTTAAAAGATTGCTATAACCTGGTACACTCTGCATACCTGAATTATCTCCAGTAGTTTATCTCCACAATGGTATTATCATGGGCTCAAACTTGCCAATTCACAAATTATATCTACATATTTTGCAAAAGATAAATATTAGTTTTATTGATATATTGAATTAATGCTTTACGTCACAGGGGGAATATTTCACCAATAGACAGACGATGACAGATAAATTAGTATTACGATAATTTAGTATTTTTTGGCCAATTCTTTTAATACAAATTTCTGTCGTCGGCTTCCTGGTTGCAATTTTCAGATAAAAGTTTGGAATATTTACAAAAGAAAATGCTGTAATTCTTAGATATCTCCACAGTAGAAGTGGGTAACTTTATGGCCGTCATAGATCTGGTAGGATTTAAATACAGTATATTTCTGCGACACTTACCATGACCGCCATCATGGAGCAGTCAGGCCGCCACTCGGCCAGACAGTATGTGCCATATTCCTGCAACTGCTTCTGTGACTGTGTGTAAATCAGAACTTGAACTGATGGCTGAAAGAAAAACAGGAAAATAATTAAATAAAATTGTTTTCCACTTTCTTCATTCAAGGATTTACAGCAATTACCGTATTTATTATATTCATCGAGGTATGAACAGAAAAATCCATGTGCAAACTGTATGAATTCTGAGGAAGCGGTTCATACAAAAGATAAAAGGAATGATGAGACGGTTTTGAAATAGAAAAGAAAAATTATTATTTTTTCTTTCTTGGCCTATATAAGTCCTATCCCACTTGATATTAACCCTCTCCCTGCTGAAGGCGACTTAAGTTGCCTGATCACGTGCAGAAATAGAACACTTTGATTTTATTCAGCAGGGAGAGGGTTAAAGAAGCACCATTGTTCCAGAATAATTCAAACATAGATTAGTAACATCAGATTATCAATAAGAAAATATATTTTGGTATAATTAACAACAATATCGAGTTACATAATCATTATAATGAGAAACTGTGGAGTAATGTGGGTAATGACAGATATGGGAGTAACCATGGTAACTATTATTTATATAAGCTTGTCAGAAATTATGCATGGTGGAGTTAACACCATCTGTTGTGTGATAATAAGTGATAAACATGATAAAGCAAGTTTTAGCATAGTTTAGCATATCACTATTAGTATTTCATTGAAGTTAGAAACACTATAATAATACATAATCAATGCCGACCGGTAAACTCTAAAATGTAATGTTAGGGTTGTTTTGGGGGGAAAAAACACAGTAAATGAATTGATTTATTGATTTATATTACTGCGGGAATGTTTTTTTACCAATACATCAGGGTTTCTCCGAACGCGTAATCCTGCGTCCCATATGAAAAAATTGCAAGTTTGGACGCACTTTATTAATGAAAATTGTTGATAAGTATATCAACACGCGTCCCCGGAACTCTCAAAAATTGAAACCTAAGTGGAACCCTGAATACATGTATGTGATTACTGATGCAGTAAAACCAGAGTCAAACCCCAAGAAAACCCGGAGTTAAACCCAATGGAAAAGCGATAGTAAAACCTAGTAAAACCAGAGTTCAAGGCAAAGCAAAAGCGAGACGTCATACTAATAGTGCTTGATTCCAGCCACCACTGATTTGATCTCGGTATGCTCATGTTAACATAATAGTCTTATCTTGGCTATGACACGATTGGCATTAATACATGGTTTGTAATGACATGGCCTGTGGGCTACTTGTAAGATGGTATGTCACGCTAGTATATCTTATACAATATGTAACATAATCTATACACATATACAACAATCAATGTGTAGACACACAATCACACACACACTTGAACACACTTGAACACACTCACACTTGAACACACACACACACATGAACATATAAACACTTGAACACACACTCTTGAACACACACACACACACACACACACATACACACACACACACACACCCATACACAAACAAACAAATAAACACACACACACACAATTAGCAATTTACATAATAAATAAGACTAAATTTGCGGATTCGTTCAATTCCATGTTGGTAAAAATCTATATTAAAAAAATATCATTGAACAACATTAGCCTTCAAGGTTACAAGACAATGGTTTCACATTCAGTATTTCAAACAAAGAATCAACACAATCCTCTATACACAGTGTGTCAATGCCGGAATGCACTTAACTTCAATAAAATTGATTTTTATTTTTTCCCCGGAGCAATTCCTAAAGTGACACCAGTGAGGAAGACTGGTCTATCATGTCCATCAGGGGTTAATCCTGTCATGTTTACATGATGAGGGGTTAAAGCTGTCGGAGTTCCCTGTCTGGGACGAGATCATCACAATTCTCTGAAGACTGCTATCAGCACTGAATATATCTACATATAGGAACCGTTTGTTTCAAGTGCATATATATATATGCTACACATTACAATATATGATAACCAGGAAGGAAGCAAGATTGTTGCCAGATAATCTGATAAAAATCCCAAATTCCATTTAATATCTTGCCAATTATAATTCATATTAATATGAACATAGTGTCAAGATTCCTTTCCTAGAATAGAACCAATACAATCAGGGCTCTAGACTAACATTCTGAGTTACTTGCCCGCAGAGCAAGTCAGGACAAGTAGCAAAGGCATCAAAGGCGCAAAATGTTAAAAAGTAGGTTGCCCGCAGTGGCAGTGCAATTTAACTTGCCCCTGTACGTCGAGCATATGTTAGTCAAGAGCTGACAATATTAACCCTCTATGCTGGAGGCAACGGAGATGGCCTAAAGTGCAGTTTCTGTGCCTAATACCAGTACACCAGGGAGAGGGTTAATAAAACCAACAACTTCCTCAGGCCATTCATATTTTAACACGCAACACCTTAGGCTGTGAATTGACTTGTCATACGTATTGATCTGTAACTAATTATAGTAATTACTGTACTACCATTGCAGGGATCGAAATTAACACTAGTCCTCTAGCCCGGGCCATTTCGCCCAATGCTAAAGGTACGGTATCCTAAGGACTAGTAGAAATTCATAGCATTTGTTATTTGTATCACTAATCGGGATAGTAAGTTTTAAAGTTAGTTTCTATCACTGCCATTGGTATATTTGAAGTTTGGGTGATGGTATGGTGAATGGATATTACTCAACTAATTATAAATATGCTGTAAAAGCAGAACAACTAGGAAACGTATTGATTCAAAGTTTACTGATGAGTGTGGAAGAGAAAACTTACTTTTGTTGGCCGAAATTGGTTCGTGAAAGTGGTATTATATATTAGCCTATATATTATTCTTATTTATTCTATATGTATAAGCTGTGATATACGGTAAGTGAAATAATCTTGAAAGCAGCTCAAAATCCCAATTCAAAATCATATTACCGTATATATCATTCTCTATACATTATTGGAACTGCATGTATAATGAAATTGAAGATCACAGAAGTAAATGATACCACAGGCAGCGACATCAGACATTCTTAGCTGCAGTTCTGTAGCTAAAAGACGCCCCGTTTATTATTTTGTTATCTATTAGATAGCAAAATAGTAAATGGGGCACTTTCTGATGAGGGTAATCATGCTGAGGTTCTGGGTTGTTCTGATCAGTTACATAATGGCTTTAAGCAGTGGTAATTCTATATTCGTATGGGTCAGGCTGACCTGCACTAGTAGGCTTATTATCTGTGATCATACAGTGATACAAGAAATATGGCAAGATTTCAATGGAACCAGGATATGCAAGAATAAACACGATTAAAAGGAGATATATTTTCAGTACAAAGAAATGCATAAAACAAATGAATAATCCCACCAAAATTAAAATAATAACAGGAAAAGAAAACGTGATGAAGGGTATCCCATACAGCATAGAGTGGCAACATGGCATCAACAGTGAAGCATCATTTCGCACCTCGGAAACTATATGAGCCTGTCGACTACGAGAGACCGTCTCCTCGTGTATTAACTATTATATAAAAAAAACTTTTAATAAAATTGTGGATGTGAACCTTCTAGTGCCTAACTTAACCTTCTCCCTGTCGGATTAGGCACATGGAAAGAGTTAAAGGGTAACTTGGGTTGCACCCTCCCTAGCAATTTGAGAAGTGAAGGGGAAATGAGTGCATATTGATCCATTGACTGGATTAATAATGAATGTAGCACTATGAGCACATTATTAATACGAGTAGATCACCAAGTTTCACGCAGAGATAATAGAAATATACAGCAAGTTATAAGCATTCTTAGACAGAGTAAAACAATTGAGTATAAGAACAATTTATATACAGTAGACCTTGCATATAATCATGGCCTCGCATAAACCAGACACTCGCCTATAACGTACTGAATCTGGAAGTCCCGGTCCCGTCTAACGCAAATTACGGTATATATGCGTATAACGAACTTTGCATACAACAGATAAAAATAGCCAGTCTCAATTTGACAATTAGTACATTATAAGCGAGGTCTACTGTACATGTATCATATCAGTGTTCGAAATAATGAAAATAATGAGGGGGTCATTCTCAATAGGCCCAATGTTAAAGGTGGTAAAATCTGTAATTTTCAGGGGGTCACACAGATACCTTTAACATTGCGGATTTTCAAATGACCCCCGGACCCCCTATTATTTCGAACACTGTACTGTATGTTATGTTTCTACCGGCTCAGGAGGAAGTACATCTGTGTATTACCCTTGATTAGCCTTCCTTCCACTGGAGGCAACACTACATGCCCAATGGTATAGCAGAGAGGAGAAGGCAAGCAAGGTGATTGGCTACAGTCAAGGATCAATAATGCTTACAGTGTCGTCCAATATCGGTCAAATTAAAAGTCCACTTTT